>OZ026596.1:45216810-45231810 GCA_964020085.1 Micromussa lordhowensis
TTGTAAACGATTTTTTAGGTAGGACTTAAACCATTTCAGTGCATCTTGATCCACCCCATATTTAGCAAGTTTTTGCAAGATGATTTCGTGATCTATAGTGTCAAAGACTTTCTTTAAATCAATGAAAATAACACCATTGAGTAAACCTTTGTCAACATTGACACACCAGTTGTTGCTTGCCTCTAACAAGGCAGTGAGCGTACTGTGTAGAGAACGAAAGCCAGACTGGCAACTAGTTAATAAATCATTTACGTTTAGATAATTGTATAGTTGGTCATAGATAATTTTTTCAAAGACTTTGGCCACAGCTGGTATAACGGATATAGGCCGATAGTTGTTTAAGTCAGTCTTGGATCCAGCCTTAAAGATAGGTGTTACTTTAGCCAGCTTCCAGTCGGAAGGGTAGATACCAGTCAGTAGTGATTGATTAAATATACACGTTAAAGAAGGCGCAACGACATCAGCGGCTATTTTTAATAGTTTGCATGGAATATTGTCAAGACCAGTGGCCTTCCCTCCATCGATACCTTTCATTAAGTTGACGACTTCTTGGACATTGATCCGTTCGAAAGAAAATACTCTGTCAAATCGGGATTTCACTAGTAGTAAAGAGGATCAATGTCTACAGTAGGAATTTCACGGGCTAGAGTCTGACCAATTCTAGTAAAATGGTTGTTAAACGCCTCTGCTATGTCTTCAGGTGAAGTAAAGACTTGATGACCTGATTTAATCTGAGAGACTTTAGTAGATTTGCATTGGCGAGATTGGAGTTCATTGATTAACCGCCATGTTTTACGTGGATCACATTTACCTGCGTCCAGTTTCTCCGAAAAATATTTGCGTTTGGCTTTCTTAATTGAGTTATTTGCCTTATTTCTTGCGTCTTTGAATATATATGTGTAGCTAAAGTAATAAATAATTTCGGTACAATAATTATGAAATAAATAGAAACTGGCCAGAAACTGTATTTGTACTCATCACATGATGTTTGTATTGGAATAGACCCCTTCACGCTATAAGGGGCATTATGGGTAATCAGGGCAACTTACAAAGAACAAAGCTGTAAAACAGACGTTTTTCTTTATATTTACGTTCTGCTTTCACAGATTTGGAGACGAAACATATACCGTAGATGGAAAAACGCCTTTTCTAAGTTTACCAGCATTTTTGTGTCGAACGAGGGACTGTTGAGGGCGTAGGATTTTTTTTTACGGTTGAAACCGAATAATTAATTTTGTCCAAATCTTAGCCGCTCAAGCCACAAAAGTAACATCTCCGATACTCCGACAAGTAGGCTAATGCCTAGCTCAATCGACTCAAAAATTAACGCTAGCACACGTAGAAAAGGGGTTTCTCTATTTACAGTTGAAGGTTCTTCTTGAAAATTAACCTGAGAACGGAAATATGAAGAAAAAACTTATCTTTTGCTGCTTTGTTTCTCTTGCCCTGAAAGGGGTCCACCTCGTTCCTAGGGTCTCTCATCTTACCGCCCCTTGGGGCGGTAACATGAGAGACCCCGGGAATGAGCTTGAATTGCGAGCCATCGAGCTATTCAGCGGTATACCTTCAAAAGAAAACGAAACAAGATGGAGAACGAAGGTCAGCTGGCTGAAATTTCGGGTTTCGACGATTGTTTGCAATCAAATGAGTTAATGTTACTCAATATTCATTTGCTTTGTATTCACAGAGGCTGTAGCGTTCTTTAAAAAGTGTATGGTCGACGATCCAGGCATGTCGACGGCTGTAGCCGCTATACAAACGCTGCTGGAATTCATGAATCAAAACGCGGGTAAGATGAAAAGACGACATCATATTTCATCACCAGCAGAAAAGAGTTCAAACAGAAACTGCCCGTTACATATACAGAAGATATTACATGGCGGCGCGAAGATATTAATTTTTATTTTCGAGTGGTAAGAACAATATTTTACGAAGGAGCACAGCGAGTGTAAAATATCTGTTTTAACACGAGAAAATAAAATTCATGTCTTGAAGCCAGCATATGTAATGCTCTTTATTTAGACCAACTGACTGTTTGCACAAACAACCGTGGAAAAGAAGATATCATCAATATCGTCACTAGTGAGCGAGGAGACGGAAAATATTTTACCCTTTACCCTGCACTGCCAAATTATTTCTATATCAGTAGGATAATTAGAACCATGAGAGTTTTTCCCCATCACTTGTGGTTTCAGAAATCCAAGGAAGGTCTGAAATAGCCATGCCTGTGACATGAATTTACTCAAATTACTTAATATCAAACACCGACTACATTGTTTGGGCAAAACAGTTTATTGACTAGAAGAACAAGACGATGGCGTGAGGTCAATAAACAAAACCGCTGCCAAGGGTGGAGTGGGCGGTTAAGCGACGACTAGCTCGAAGCTACTGTGGAAAGATCTGAAAGATGATACACTAAACCCGCTGAAGGCTTGGCCAACAGGGGCGTGTTCTAAATAGCAATTAGCAATCATCACCCGCGGTGATCCTTGTACCATGAACCACCCAAGAGGCTTAACACCCATTTTCATCCTCCATGAAAACATCCTCATAACATGCCTGGTAACATTATTCATGGAAGAATTGGGTACCATGTCTAAAAATGACTTAACAGAGGGATTCCCTTGGGAATAAGGTCTATATGGGAGATTAACTCTCTCACCCTTGATCTTTTCTTGGCAGATCAGAGTTTATGGTCATGGGGGATTTCTTATATCTTGTTACGTTATGTAATACTAACTGGACTGAGTGGAGTATACAATTCAGGGGGTAATGAATAATTTCAAAATTGGACGAGTGCGAAGCATAAGACCGATTTGAAATTACACGCAGGATTACTCCTTGACTTGCATGACACAAGGTCCAATTACTAATAATTATTAATCATATCTAAAACAAATTTTTGGAATTAAAACGGTCTTTTGAGAAGTTCTTTTGAGTGAAAATGTGTGTAGCACATTCCATAAGTTTTGAAAACTGTAGGAAGCTTTGCAAAGGCATCCATTAAAATGCGTGTAATTGATGTGCAAATCATGTGGGTATCCAATTACAGGCATCCAATTACAAAAAGTTTAAATTGTGCACCGATGATAAATAGGTATGGGACCAATCAAGATCAAGAATTTTGTTAAGGATATGGTTATTTTAGTTATGGCCGGTGTTTGGTCAAGCAGAGTGATAATAGATGCCATGCTTATAGCAAGGGGTATATATGCCTGTTCCTTGTTGTTGAAAGGGAAGATTATGCTCTTCACCAGATATTTATTTTTTCTTCGTTTATTTTTGTAGCTGAAACATTGTCTGAGCTCAGAGAGAATCTGAAAGAAGTGATTGAAGTGCTGACCAGAACAGAAGGTTCTGTCACTTCAATATCATCTGGTTGTGAACTGTTTCTCAGATTTATAACACTTGCTTCTCTGGACAACCCAGTATGTTTTAACTGTTACAGTTTCATGTGTATTAAGAAGGAATTGATCAGAAATTTGAGTCACAAGTGGACAAAAACTTTGTAACAAGATTGTTTCCATCATATTGTAAACTTCTATGCAATCCTGTTTTAAATATTTTTAAATCATTTGTAACAACACCAAATGTCCAAAACAAATTTTGAAGTTAATATGAAACACTTGAAAATGTATTGGTGATATGAAACTGATGATGAGATTTTACCTGTGTTTGCACAAGTAGAAATTTATTTATTTATTTTCTTGAGTTTTGTGTTATTTCAGGCAGTTATTTATAGCTTTTTTTAATTAGCTTTTAGAAATGCAAAAAGGATTTTAGGATACTTAACATTATTCTGGTATAAGATTTTTGTCCACTAAAAACTGAAATTGCTCGAAATCCTATCAGATTTTGTCTTAAACTTGTTACCCTTTTAGAGATATTTACATCACTCTGTAATGTTTGAGGAGGGAAATAAAGGAGATGGGGAAGACCTGGGTGGGCATCAAGTTCATGGCAAGGGATCGCCAGATGTGGAGGGACCATGTTGCTGCCCTACATGCCAGTTAGGTGTAACGGGCATGAGTGAGTGAGTGAGTGAGTGAGTGAGTAATGTTTGAGGTGTAGTAGAATGTAGTCTTACAATCATCTTGTGCAAAGAACAAGAATATTGTTTTCCTTATTACCAAGAAATATTTTCAATTTACTTGTTAAAGCTTCTCAATAAAAATCCTGCAAATTTGCTCAAAGTTTGGGTCATGTGCCATGATAAGAAATATTGTAAGAATTTATTATTGCTACACTGAAAGTGAGTTCAATTTCTTTTCATTTCAGGACTTTCAGGAATGCAAGAGAGTGCTAGTTGAGAGAGGTAAAGGGCCAGCAAACATTTTGTCATGTTTCCTGACTTTTCCTCAAAATATTCAGTTGTGTTTCAACTATCTGGAATCCTTTTGTTTTGATCAGGGCAATTGTACCTCAAGAGAGCTGCGTCAGCCAGACAGAAAATTTCTAAACTTTGTGACTCATTTATTAAGGATGGAGCAGTAAGTATCAATAACTTACCAGTACCTTGCTCTGAGTTGTACATGTACATGGTATTGGTTCATTGAGCTACACTGGTATATTTCTTCTAAAGTTCTGATTCAGAGTTTTGAAATCTTGAAAAAGTATGGATATCATAAATGTATGTTAGTTTTCCAGCCTCGGAAAAGTCTGGAAAAAAAGTCTGCAAAAAATGGAAACGAAGTCAGTTGTTCCTTGCAGGCTGCAAAAATTGCTTTATTGCCAAGTGAAATCCATTTCACCTCATCACATTTAATGTACATGTAAATTGTGTACTTCCCATATAGGCCTTACTTGCAGAGTCTTATCGCCCTACCCTCTGACATTTCTATTGTGTGCTCCATTTCATCACAGTTACTGTGAATTTGAAGTGCATTACGGTCACAGTTTAGTTGTCATGCTTTTCTAAGTTTATGAAAACAGCAGAATGACTCAGTCTCAATCACATAATCTACATCCTGGAAAAGGAAATGATTGTTTGGAGAAATATTTTTTAAAAAGTAAGACTCTTGATAACGGAGATGTGAGTGCACCATATTATCTTCAGTTAATAACAAATTGAATGTGGTTTAGCGTGGTATGTACTCTTATCGACATTGATACATGTCATCACAGTGGTCAAAATGTTGTGAACTCACGAGGCGCAGCCGAGTGAGTCTGCAACAAATTTTGACCACTGTGATGACGCGTATCGTTGTTGATAAGAGTACATACCACGCTAAACCACATTCGATTTGTTTTTTACCACAATATCAAAGATAACAAAGGAAATCTTTGCTAAACACGGACTTGAAAGTGCACGTGCTGCATTATGCAAATGAGCTATTTGTACGCGCCATACTTTCCCGTCAAAAACTTTTGCAAACTCGCTCAACACACAGAAACAATACGAAAAAAATGTCTGGGAAACGAGTAATGATGCGTACTCGTTAACGATAAGAGTTTAGAGCACGATTAAGCGCATTTCGATTTGTTTTTACCACAATATCAACGTCAAAGAAAATGGTTTTTTTTCAGAGCGCGAGCTGAAAAAGGCATTGCGTGACACAATGACGCGAGCAGCGTGGTATGGACTCTTATCAACCAAGGCAAATTAGCCAATCAGATTGCGAGATTAGCAGCAATTGTGGTAAAAAACTGCTTTCTGACTGGCAGAGCTACATGTACAAGAGTTAGAGAAACAAATGAATCTTTGAAAATTTGGATTCCAAAAATCAAATGTAGGTATTCTTAACTCTTTTCCTAATTTTTTTTTTCAGACAATTCTTACCCACTCCCGATCAAGGGTTGTGTTGGAAATTCTTAAAAGAGCGACTGAGCAAAAAAAACGTTTGAACGTTTTTGTCACAGAATCAGCTCCTGACAGATCAGGGTAAGTTGTGGATCAAGGTTTAGATTTTAGATGTGTGTTGCACACAAGAAAATTTTCTTAAGTTTAAAACATGTCAGCAAATTCTGTGCTTAGGCATGTGGAACAGGTTTTCTAGGAATGATACGGAGCTTATTTCTATGGACATAAACACTGAAATAGCTCATGTTACAAAAGGTATGGACCAGGTAAAAGTGAAATACATGTAAATGTCGTGGGTAGAAAGCATCTTGTCATCTAGATAGTGATTGGTTCTATTTTCCATGTGACTGACTGAGAGGACATGCTTATTTTGACCGGCTCATTGCATGTGGTAACAGTTTCAGAGGTGAAGCACAGATAACAAATTTATTTCAGGTGGTTATGTTATGTGTATGGTGGTTAGGTTATGTTATATTTAACAATTATTCCATGAGCGCGCGTTGGATATGAGATGATAGATAGCCAACGAGGTGCGTAGCGCCAAGTTGGCTATAATCATCTCATATCCAACAAGCGCGAGTGGAATATTGTTTTATTAAAAACGCCCTCAAAATATAGAAAAATAGACTACAATTAAAATAAAACGGCCCAAAAAATCATGCATAGGCTCGCCATTTTTGTAGATCATGGTATAATGGCTCATATACCATGATGGCTAAGCCAATGAAAACTCTTGAATTGCATTATCCAATTATCCAGTTTTTAATAATGCAGTTTATAGTTAGATTTTGGTATAGTGTCACTAATATCTACATACTGTGCTGTTTTACTGGTTGGCAGGGAGGAGTGAAAATAAATATATAATATAAGTATGAATATTGATATGATTTGATATTACTTTCTCCCTCAGCTGTGTAATGCATGATCAGTTAAAGCAGTTTGGAATTCCCTCCACAGTCATATTGGACTCAGCAGTTGGGTAGGAAACATTTATAAAAAAACAATTAAAACGAAGAAGCCTCGAAACGAAATCACACTAGCTTAGCTCTTAGGTGCAGGGAGGGGAAACACTGGGGTCAAAACTTCCTGCTTCCTGTTCCTTTATCTCCTGACTCCCACCCTTTATCATCTTGCTCCTGCCCCTTAACTACTTATTAACCGAGACTGAAGTCTTTATGGTAAATCTCAGACTGAGACTTTGTCGTATTGCCCAAGCAATAGCAAGGTCAATACGAGGTGAAGGTGAATGTGATACTATTATTTTATTGAAATACTGAACGTTCAAGGTAATAAGTTGTTTATTATATGGCTTTTTGCTTTGTTTTTGCAAGCCTATAATTGGCCCGTGGGCATTATGGGAGAATAATTCTCGACAAGTAGCCAATCAGAGTGCTTGCTGTATCGGCTACAAGAACAAGCCATAATTATAATAAAGCATACTTTTATAAATAAATGACAGAAATTAGCATTTTGGATTTCTTTCCCGCTTCTCACTCTCCTTGAACTCTGGCTTCCTGCTCTGTCCTGCCTCCCATACCCCTCCTGTTCCTTGTTCTCCCTAGTCCCCCTTCCCCCTCCCCCCCCCCCCCCCGCGTGACTATCCCAACTCTTATCAGCCCCTCTTATTTAGCCTTCTAATAGGTTCTTTGCAGCCGGGGTTGCATGACCTAATGTTTCCTTAAAAAAATCTTTATTATGAGCTATAACTTAATAAATGCCAGAAATGGAAAGAGCAAATTGAAATTACCAAAATGGCCAAGTTTCAGGTCCCTGACATTATTAAAAGGGTAAGTTTCTTTTATGACAGTTTGAATTTTCGGAAAATTGAGAGGATTTGTGTGGAAAATGTTGCTGGAGAGCAAGGCCTTTCTCTCCAACAGCATTTCCCATACAAATATTCTTTTTTTCAAATATTCAGACCATCATTAAATCTCATTCTTTAATGACAGGGTCCTCATATTTGGCCATTTTGATATTTTTTGACATGCCTTTTCCATTTCTGGTATTCGTTAAATAATAGCCCTAAATTTATGAAAAGTAGGTCACATGATGGCTTAGCTGCAAAGGGCTTATTGTAGTTGCAGCTCAATCAATAATTTTCAGCACTTATGAGTTCATAGCACTTGAACTTCTCACCAAACTTCGTGAATGCCACGTCACAAATCTTTTCATTTGCTGAGAGTTCAGTGTTGCCTCTTCTGTGTATTACCACCTTTGAAGCCAAAATGTGAAACATGTTTTGTTTCAGTTACATGATGGAGAAAGTTGATCTGGTCCTAGTTGGGGCAGAAGGAGTCGTAGAGAGTGGTGGAATCATTAATAAAGTGAGTAATACATCAAGTGAATATGTGAAATATATGAAATATCATATATTTGAACTGCGGAGAAAGATATGAACACATGATGAAATGATTAATCATCGCAGTTATACATACAACCCAAGCAGTTGTGAAATTAAAGCTTGAAAAAAATTCAGGCCTGAACGGGATTCGAACCCATGACCTCTGCGATACCGGTGCAGTGCTCTACCAACTGAGCTGTCAAGGATTCGAATCCAATTCAAATCAAGTTAAATCATTCCAACTTTTTGTACTGCAATTTAATACTTGCGGATAAAACACCTTTAATTTGTTAGGAGTGTAATATTGCAGTGTTTCAATCAGGTTGGTACTTATCAGATGGCTGTCATGACCAAAGCAGTAAACAAACCATTCTATGTTGTGGCAGAGAGTTTTAAGTTTGTTCGACTTTATCCACTTAACCAGCAAGACGTGCCCAATCGTTTCAAGGTGTGTTTACCTCTTCAGATGATAGTTAATTTATGTTTTCCTGTAGCATAATAGCTTTCAGATAACAAATAATTTTAAAATAACGAAGTGCAGGAGCTCCGGTTTTGTTGATCCGACCAGCTCGTTACTACCACACTGTATTTTGGCCCACACAAAAGCCAAGTCAGAATTTATTTCATATGGCCATCCTCTCCCGTTTATGATCAGATAAGTTAATTTGACGGCTGGATTTATTATTGAAAATGCCAAAGTTTACTTAGGGGTAAGAATTGTTTAAGAAGTTACAATTCGGCTTCTGTTTCGCAAACCAATTGTAGCACCACAAAACCGATTTCTAATCTTTGTGTTGTCTTGAACGTTAACTGTCAATCAAAGCTAGACATACATAGCTACTACACTGAAATGGCTTCTTAATTCACTACGCCTTGTTGGTTTGTTGCTGCTTTAGTATTCAGGAAGCTCGTCCTCTACAGATAGTCACCCAGTGGTAGATTACACTCCGCCGTCCTACATTACTCTGCTGTTCACAGATCTCGGAGTACTGACACCTTCTGCTGTAAGCGATGAACTCATTAAACTCTATTTATGACCAGTCGTACCTTCCTCGAAAAAACCCTGGCTTTGGAAAGATGAATAGAACGTCGTGATGAAAGCTTCAGTTCAAATGATTTCCGCTTCCGTTACTTAGTAACGTTGCTGACCGCCGGATTTCATTGTGGGCTCATGTTGTGTGTACACGGTTGGCCTTCATGTGCAACAAAGACAAGACTGGCTGAAACTGAAGAGACTTGAATTGTAACATTCACGATGTTCAAGAGCTTTAGAGTTATTTGTAAATGGAAATATTAACTATTCGCTATAATCGTGCCTTTTTGGTATGTACGTTGTAGAAGTGGATTGCAAATGAAGAACAAAATTTGCGAATGAAAGCTTACATTCCTTACACAATTTCGCCGTGATATTTTCTTGTCTCTTGTCCTGTACCTTTTAATTTGCGATCCCCCTAAAAAATAAGTCTACGGCTTAGTTGTAGTGGATATATATCTTATTAAGCGCGAGGGCCGTACCGGGAGAATATCGGCCCAAGGAATTGAAACTACGGAACTGGCGCAGCGAGGTCCGTACAAAAAAGCCTGATATTCTCCCAATACGCTCCCGAGCAAGCTTGGTTAAAGAGATTTATTGCATGAGGTTGATTTTATATTTCGCGCGTAGAGAGTGACTTCCCCTCCTATAAAGGTGTAGATAAGGCCTCGGAACTACACACCCAAGTGTGTTCAGTGTTGATTAGTGTAGTGTAGTGTTTTCACATGACGTCACGTCATCCATATAGGTGTCCCAAAACAATGAAACGGCGGCCATGTTGGTGCACTGAACCAATCCTGTGGGAATTGAACTCTTTTCTTATTTTAAAAAGTTTCTTTTGTCCTAATTAATTTGCATGGCTGCTGGAGACGTGAGTAAAAACGGTGTATTGCGCTGGTTGGACTTGAAAATATAGCTTACTCTTGACTACTTTTGTGTTGTGCTTACCGGGGAAAAAATGGCTGCAGGCAACTGTAGGGCAACCTGTCAGAATGCTGGAGGGGAGGATGGGGGGAAACCTCCGATACCCTCTGTTTGCATCCAAGGGACATGAAGCACCAATACTCCTGAACGCTTCATGGTACAGACAGCTCGGAGAGTTCAGATGATAAACAAATCTGGGACCTCGATCCATTGGGCTGGAACCGAAACTTTAATACAAAATACATTTATTTCGAAAAAAACCTCTTGTTATTTATTTCGTGGTCGCCTTGAGCTTTAAGAGGTACTTGACCTCATCGCGAACGAGACTGGTTCATGTAACTGGTGATCTTTACCAAACAGGATGATAAAGTTAATGCTTTGATCGAGGAATTGCCGCTTACATTGATTTTAGTTGGGGTAAGTTCAAGCGGACAGTAGCTACAAAATAGTTCAAGTATGAGTGATATTGATAACATCAAACGAAAGAAATGCGCCATGTTTATTGCCCTCAGAACAGCTTTAGTAAATCAAACAAATACAAACGGGCAAATCTTTAGAGGTAAGATCCCTTATCTTCTTGCAAAACTAGAAGTGTCTGTCAGTCGACAACACAAAATATCTCAATATGAATTGAGTTCCCTTCAGTTACAACTATTAAGGGCATTAAATTCAAGATTTGTCCAATCAGTCAGTTATTTCAGTAATAATTTAACGGAAGTAGAATATATGAGGTCATTGAAGTAAGTTGAGGCAGTGCTTGTGTTTTAATCATAGAGGCGTCAGCTGTCGCGGCATTCACACACTATACCAATGCAACCCATGCCAGCAAATAGAATTTGAAAACGTGCAATTGAGGTAAGGAAGAGAAAAATCTCGAATAGGCAACGTATCTTTGAAATGGTAGTTATTTTACTGAAAAATTCAATACGCTTCTAAAGAAAGAGGTCTTGAATTTGGCACAAAGTTGTTAGTACAGGTGGTAACATGTTATGGTTATAGGTCAAGGGAGAGTTTAACTGAAGTTGATTAATTCTGTTCCAGTGTCAGTTTAACTGGAGATTCTACTTATCGCTGTCTACACATCGATTGACTTTCAACTTAAAGGGTTTTACGGACTACTGATCAATTAAGCACGCTATATTTAGAATATAACTGATCTACGGCAGTCAGGGACCGTTTGACTGATGGATGGACAAAAAGCATTGTTGGCTGGCAAAAACGTCGAATTTCTTTTCTCACAAAGTAACATGAAATCTTTTTCAAGTTTAAACGTTCCACAGTTCCTATCAAGCTTCTGCCTACGTTTAGAAGATTTTTTCGATGCACGAAGTTAGTTAAAACCTCTCTAGCGGAGAAGATAATTTTATTACCGTAGACTGAAAGACACGCATTCTAGTTATTTTTTCAAAAAAGTCGAACTATTTGTTTTCTAGATAGTATGATTATTTATCCTAGCAGACGTTATATAATGAATGTTTCTGTAAGGCTATGGAAGCTACCGAAAATAGCACAAACTGATTTTCTGCTGGATAGCAAAATTCAGTCCACTCTTAAATGGAGAGATCACCTCGTTTGAAGAATGCTGCGAAGATATTTGACAAGTTTGACAATCTGCAATTCGTTTCATTTTACGTGGAATTGGCGCGATAGATTTTGGTTCATCATAATTTGAAATGAGAGCTTTGTTTTTCCGATATAGTCGCTTTGATGTAAGGGTCGACATTATTTTGTTATCCCTTTGATGTAGTGATCACACCGGACCGCATACTGCTTCGCCCAATGGAGTCGACTGGTGGATTCAGTACTATTTGTTGCACTGTGGTTATTTGTGAATTTTAAAATTTAGATCTCACTTTGTTTACAACCTGAAAGTATTTCAATGTTCTCGCATAAATCCATTCCGATGGTTTCAATTGTTTGTTCGTGAATATACGCCTCAGGAGTTTCAATTCCATTTTCTCTCCCCTGCTGTGAGCACTGGGAGGCCCTAATAGCGGGAGACAGAAATGATCAAGTCTTATGTGACTGGTCTCTTGCTGCGAAAATCACCGAACCGTGGATTGGGCTTGAATTTTTGTACAAGGCAGCCACTCCCACTTCTTTTGCTGACCTGCCCATAGCATTTACCCGCTTCGCTTCTTTCCATTTCCCCACCTTTAGTTTGGGTTCGAATCTTGTATGGTGACAGGTCATTTAGTGTATGTGTCCCAAGATTATGGAACAATCTGCCACTTGCCTTGCGCCGAACTTTATCGAGAGCTTTGGATATAGATTTTATTACTGATTGTATAGTCTTACATATTTCTTTGTACTTAAGAGTCATGAACGTAGGAATTTCGTTATATAAATCAAGTTATTATAATTATTAGTAATAGTAATTGGACCGAGTGGAGTACAATTCAAGGAGTAATCGAGCGAGTAATTTCAAAATCGAACGAGCGCGAAGCGCGGGGCCGATTTGAAATTACGAGCACGATTACTCCCTGAATTGTACGACACGAGGTCCAATTACCAATTAATCGTATCTATAACAAATTTCGAAATTAAAAAGTTCTTTTGAGGACTTCTTTTGAGTGAAAACGTCTGTAGCGCTTTTCCTAAGTTTTGAAAACTTTAGAAAACTTTGCGAAGGAAACCATTAAAGATTAAAGCGCGTGTAATTGATGCGAAAATCACGTGGGTATCCAATTATAGGTGTCCGATTACAAAAAATTCAAATCGGACACCTGTAATTGGACACCCACGTGATCGCGCGCCGATTACGTGACAAATAGGCGCGCGGAGAATCAATCACGATCGAGAATTTGTTATAGATACGATCGCTGCACTTTGCTTATTTACACGACTGAATGTGGGCGGTTCAGCAAAACAAAGTGGGAGTGGTCGCTATTCAAAAGTTTGAGCCCATTCCACGGTACGTGATTTTCGCAGCAAACCCTAGCGGGTGCTCCTGTGTGGGTCCTGGCCAATAACACGTTTAGCGCCCAGGTCATTAGCATGTTCTGAAACTAACTGAGTAAGAACATGCCGTATTTATGTCATGTTTTTTTATTCGGTCAAGCAAAAACAAATCTCTATTTAATAGGTACGCGGTGCAGTGTAAAACAAAGATGCGGTTGGAAAGGTTATGGCTTCTGTTGAGTTTACAATTGGTTTTAATGGCTGTTGACGCCATTGGAAGGACTAAGAAAGATCATCGACACTTACTGATGAGAAAACTTATCACCGGCGGCAAAAGATCAGGTAAGAACAGTGAAGAAAGTGTTGCTTTCTTGTGGTGTATGATTGACATCATCTTAATTGGTCTTAATTGAAAAAAACAAACGAAAAGTATTACTTTTAAAGTTACACTGTTATTCAGTTGGTCAGTCAGTCAGTCAGTCAGTCAGTCGGTCGGTCCATCAGTTAGTCAATCAGTGAGTGAGTGAGTGAGTCAGGTACATGTCGTCAGTCAGTCAGTTAGTCTGTCGAGCAGACACCAAGCTTATATTTCCACATTTTATTTTCAGGTGGCTTACCTTGGTGGACTAACCGTCGCATAAAAGCTCTGAGGAAAGCACAGGCTGGTCGTCGTTCTCCATATCCATACACGAACCCGTATCCAGCATACGCTCCCTCCCCTCCTTCACCAGCTCCGTCTTTTTACCACTCCGCCTATCTTTCGCCAGCGTCTTACGGCTCATCGCAGTATTCAGATTATCCGTCCTCTTCCTATCTCTCTCCGTCCTCGTACCCATCGTCGCCCTCGTACCCAGCCCCTCCATCTTACTACTCGGCTTCTTCTTACCCGTCAGCACCATACTCCTCATCATACCCTTCAACAAACACACAAACCCAGCAGTTGTCATATTCACCCCCCTCTACTAGTCCTTACTCTAGTGATCAGTACCAACAGATGTCATATCCATACCCGCAAATGGCATCAAATGAAGCTGGATCTATGGCCAATTCTGCAGCGTCCTTGATGGTCCCAGGATCCGCCTTGAAACCGAGCGATGACGCCAGAAAGCCCAAACCTAAACCTACTCCTCCAGACAGAACAGAAAAGTTCGAGATCAGAGGAAGATGTAAGCATTTTGGCTAATTATGTTCTATCTTTTTCATTTTTTTAATATAACGTATTCGACTATGTCCATTTAGTAAATTCTCAGCTCCGACTATTGCATTTCTAGCTTTTTGATTGGCTAAAACTATGAGCCTTTATATAATAACCAAAGTTATTCTCGCATTTTGATTGGTTCTCGCCTATGATCTATTAGAGGACAGATGCACGATTGACGTCATCATTAAAAAACTCTTCCCTCTGTGTTTTAAAATGGCGGAAAGTTTTGAGAATTTAGATAATATTTTACATGATTGAGCAAAAGATATGTACAAAAAAAGTATTGTAGAGGCATTGAACAGGTACGAGAAGCATAGTCTAGCAGGAAGAAGAAAGATAAAGCCGTTTCTCTTTTAGAAAATGGCTCAGAAAAAATACTCGAGCAGTCGGCAGTCGAGCGAGATCGGTAAGCCGAAAACCTTTACTTTTTCTCGAATTTAACAAACCCAATAAACAAAACGTTTGTGACATTAATTAATTTAATAAATTCAACTTTTCTCAGTCTCAAAATAATTGTTGACACACTGATTGATGTCGGGAATTGCGAAACATCAAACATCAAAATAAACACATAACCTTGTTTTCCGATGCGAATGTTCCAGTCCGTTTCAGGGCACAGCAGCGAGCAAAGTACAGCTCACTACAGCTCACGGCCAACTGTATCGCAGCTAAAAGGTGTCTCCGACACTATTTCAAACTGATTTGAGAATCACCGACCACAGAGGACACAGATTTCCACCGTCACTGGCGCTCTTTTGCGTTTCAAAACTTGAATGGCCTCCGGGTTGACCGCAATCGCA
>OZ026596.1:45234310-45264310 GCA_964020085.1 Micromussa lordhowensis
AACAAGACTACAGGACGAGAATCAACGCTCTAATGAAATGCGCCGATGCAGCAGATGAACAAGAGTTGAAGATGTTTGCACTGCAGAACGGTGGACAGTGTTTTGGAGGAAAAAATGACGAGAACACTTATCGGAAGCATGGACCTAGCGCTGAATGCCAAGGTAACAACTTTGTGACTATCTTATGACCTCGCGCCATGGTAAGACTACCATGGGACAGTATTTAAATGAATGTCAACAAAGTAAAACAAGAACGATGATGATGATGACGACGTCTTGACAATGACTTCAACCGCCATAGACATATCCAATTAACTAATCCACAGTAGAATCCAAAACATCCATGCATAAGCAAACGCTGCCAAGAGGGACAACAAGCGGGTAAGCCAATCTCGACTGATTTTGGCTAACCCTCCTGATAGGATAAGCAGCAAACTCGCTCGGCCGCTGACCCGTTGGATCGCTTAATTAAGGCTAACTCAAATATCTAATCACACGGGTTGGCCACAATCGATCAACAATCGCTCTAACTCCTAGAACAATTTTGATAAATATTATCGGTTCCTAACTGCATGAAACAAATCAACACAAATGGAAATTGTGTTTTCAAATGTTCTACGTTCTTGTGACTGAGAATTTTTCAATTTTCTGCATTCCAGGCGATGGCGAAGGAGGGCCTTGGAGCAACGAGGTGTATAGGTAGGAAAAACACCGATAATAAGATACACACACAGTGCTGCACTTGTAATTAAAAGGTAGCTTATAGCTCTCTGATACACTGTTAGTGATGTAAACTGTAAGGTGAAGTCTGCAGTCAGGTCCCTACCACCTGTGCTTCCGGCTGACATCAGTAGCATGAAGTGACCAAGAGGATTATTTCTACTTCTTTTGGGCTGGATGCACTGTGAGATTTAAGTATTTTCCCCAAAGCACTACACCCCGACGCGCCCCATAAGGCTACCAATAATACCCCCTTTCTCTGGTCTGCTGTTTTAGAGTACTTTTCCCGTTTTTTTACAAATATTTTGAGGCACATTCTCAGCAACTAGCTATCTTATGCATGACACAGCTTTTTGGATGAAGATGACCAGCCCCTGGTAAAACCACCACCGATATTAGATAGCAAAAATGGATCCAGTAACGGCTCAAATACAATATGTCCAAACCCCTGCGGAAGTAGTTCATCCTCGCAACCTTCAAATCCGGGATGCATTCCCCCGCAGCCTGGTGCAGGCCAAATCTGTGGAGGTAAGTTTTCAAGAGCGTTATTTACAGGTTAACGCACTCAGCGAGTGAATAGGCCCTTTGCAGGATCCGGTAACATGGTACGGAATAAATTACGCTGGGACGCAAATGACGCAGTGGGACTTCCAAAACAAAGGAACTCGTACCAGTCCAGCCCGACTTTCCTTTGTTTTGAAAGTCCCACTGCGTCATTTGCGTCCCAACGTTTATTTATTCCTGGTGACACAGAGAATTAACTCTGAAGTGTAAATTTAAGTGCTTAATAAACCCGTGAATATTCACGGGTTTATTAAGCACTTAAATTTATACTTCAGAGTTAATTCTCTGTGTCACCATTTGCGTTCTTAGTGCTACGCGGCACAACATTCATATGTACCCTTACTTTCTCTTCGCCGCGATTCACCATCTAAATCGTCCCCGACTTTCTCTCGTAGCTCAGTCGGCAGAGTAACGGTAGATCTAATCCGGAGGTCGTGGGTTCGATTCCCACCGAGGTCAAAAGATTTTTTCTTTACCTCGTGTGGTTCCCTGATTCCCTTTACTAGGGCTAACGCCCAGTGGGTTATTCACGGGTTTATTAAGCACTTAAATTTACACTTCAGAGTTAATTCTCTGTGTCACCATTTGTGTTCTTAGTGCGACGCGGCACAACATTCATATGTACCCTAATTTATTCCTGCACGAGTTCAAAAACAATGAACAAGAAATTTTGATACCGCACGAGGCTTTGCCGAGTGCGGTATTGAAAATTTCGAGTTTCTTTATTTTGAAAAACTTAAAATTCGCAACCTTACCTTTCAAACAGATATTCCCCAAGCAGTTGCTTTCTTGGTGTTTTTAGGAATTGCATCATCAATAAGAGAATCAATGTCTGTTTCTGACAAATCGTCAAACTTTGAGTCGGCCGAATCCATGGTGTAATGACAGTGGTGTGTTGAATTTACACCACGGCTATTACACTTCAATAATGACGTCAAGAAGTTTCTTTCGTCACAACCCAATATCACGTGATACAAATCAGCCAATCAGAAAATCGGAATTCGTACAGTGTCTGAAAGTTGAATAATAATTTGCGTTACTTAAGTTACAATTATCGTTCTCAAGATGGTTGTTGGTTTGCGTCGTCATCTAGCTGTAGTTTCTGTAGATATTGCTATACTTGGCTGGTAATTTAATATATACAGTTAATGTGTATGGCACCGAGATTGTTCTAAGAAGCTAGAACTTTCACGAGGTAAATTGACTCCCAAAATGACCTGATAACCTAAAAGAACTTTACAAAAGCTTACAAATTTCCAGAAAACCACCGCCTCAATTAAAATGTATCAGTTAATGTGACAAAAGTGTACAAAAATGTTGCGAAAGGCATAATTAGGAAGAACTCTATTAAACTGAAAACGGTCATGTTTCCGGCAATCACACATACACGATAACATATTTGTGGTTCTCTTGCAGTCAATGGTGCTAATGGGACATCAAATAGTGAGTTGTAAATCTATAAAATTTCGAATGATCTTATACACGTTAGCCAAAATTCAAGTCACAATTTGAGCATGATTTGTTAATCATGATTGGAATCCATGTGATCTTACATTCTTATTTCAATTTAAGGAACAGGGATACCATTCAATACTAACCAGAGCCTACCAACTGCTGGGTGTGGCCCGGGCGCGGTGGGAGGAGTGCCATGTCCAGCTCAAGTGCCACCATCAGGAGGGTGTGGTGGCATGCTCTGTGGGCCTCCTAATGGAACATCAAATGGTGAGTTGAAAACTATCAACGGCAATAAATGGCATGACCTATTTGGGAAAGTCTTACACACATTATTAACGTGATCTTATTTAAATTTAACCAACAGGGACACAGACCAACCAGAGCCAACCAACCGGTGGATGTGGCCCCGGTGCAATGGGAGGAATGCCATGTGCAACCCAACTGATACCACCAGCAGGATGTGGAAGCATGGGAATGGGAACGCCTTGTCCACCCCAGGCCATGCCTGTAGCATCTCCCCCTTGTGGGGTCGGATCCACGGGAGGAACACCCTGTATTACTATTGACACTGGATGTGTACAGATAGGGCCTCCGCCATCAGGAGGGGCACCCTGTCCCGCCCCGGCACAGGGAATGCCTCCCGGAGGCTGTCCAGGCATGGGAACTGGTGCTATGCCGGGATCATCTTGCGTGATTCAAGGGAAACTTACTGTAGGTTGTCCTAACGTGACCACCGGTGGAAACCCTTGTCAACCCTCCGGAAACATTACTGGGGGAAACGTTCTACCTGGAAAGGTTGGACCCTTAGCCCCCTTAGGCCCGAATGGAACAACGAGTGGATCAACGAATGCAAAAGCACCAGCTGCAGGTCCGAATTCCCGTCTGGGCCTGCTTCCGTCTACCAAGTCTGCTCCAAGTAAGACATTACTGACTACAGACATAAAGCTCATGAATCAAAGCATGCAAACAGAACCTAGGCTCCGAATACGTACAGGATATTTATCTTTTTGAATACGAACCAACAATGAATAGCTAAACGCAACACAAGGGTGGTCTACAAAACGGTCATCCAAAGTTACGTTAATCAACTTTTCTAGGTAATGTATAATTTGTTTTTCCCCCTGGCCGTAGGATGCAAGGCAAAGGCGGATGTTGGATTTATCATTGATGGATCAGGAAGCATAGAAGCCTCCGGGAAAGGAAACTTTAAAAAGGTTTTGGATTTTGTCAAAGATCTTACCCGAAGTTTCGATGTGTCCAAAGAAGGCACTCACGTTGGAATCGTCCTTTACAGCGATGAACCAAAGGTAGGATAATCGCAATTAATTATATTTAAGCCCAATATTAGCTGGCTTATATAATATCAAAAGTGTTACCCATCCTTTCAAATAGTTCTTCACGGCTTGCCCCTTTACAATTCATAGACTATCACAGGTACATATACCTAAACTGATCCAGTTCTTGAGCATCCATAGTCTGCATATAAAAAGGGCGGAGGTGCTCGTGGGAAATATTGAAAAGAAAACCTAAGAGGTACCAAAATCCTGCTTTGAGGGCGTGGCTTAAAATGTTGTTCACCCGCTAAGAGGTACCAGTTCTAAAAACAAAACACATTATATCCTGTCATATTTTTTTCGGCTCAGTACCCTAAAAGGTGTCGCAAAAGCTCCCGCCGTCGACCTTTTGAGGCTGAACGTGACCCTGAGAGGTACCAAAACTGCTTTTTTACTCCTTAAAAGGTATGACGAGCACTCCCGTCTCCCCGGGGCCATAGTCTGCATATCTCCTTTTATCCTTGACTTTTTTCCATCATTTTGTCGACAACGTGACGTAGATATCGTTTGATTAAAAATTCTTGACTGCTACAGGTAGACTAAAATTCTCAGTCTAGAAGTTTTTCAGAAGATAATGCAATTGTAATGACCAATATTTATTTAGGTTGAGTTAGGGCTCAATGAACACTACAGACTATCAGAAATCATTGCCAAAATCGAAGGAATCACGTATCCTAATGGAGGAACAAGGACTGGGAAAGCACTTATAGAAGCCCAAAAAGCTCTATTTGGAAAAAGCGCCCGGGATGGTGTTCCCAACATCGCGTGTGTTTTAACTGACGGCAAGTCACGCGATGACATCGGTGATCCAGCCCAGAAGCTCAGGGACTCGGGAGTCACTGTCATTAGTATAGGAATAGGTCAAAACTACGATATGAAAGAACTGGAAGAAATGGCTACCGACCCAGATTCACAGCATTTGTTTAAAGGAAAGTTTGATGAGCTTAGTTCCAAAGTGGATTCCATAGTAGATACGGCGTGCAACGGTATAGTATATATATCCTCTACAGTTTTTGTTTTATAACCTTCCCTTTCTTGCCAAGAAATATCAATTTTGGCATAATTTTCTACAATATACGTACAATGGTACAATGTTTGGTGATAGACTCTTTGAATGGAACATCTCTTGTTTAATTAACAACTATGCCACGAGCGCGCGTTGAATATGAAACAACAACAAACAACATTCGTCTTTATTCTTTGTCCAACAAAATGTGCGATAGCAGCCCCGCAAATAGCTAGAAAGCTAATCGTGGCCAAGCCAAGCCAAGTTTTACAAAACAAGTTATCTTATAAAGACAAAAACCTTTAACTAATAGAAAACCTTGCAGATTATATACAGCTAAAATAAATGGTAAATACCAACGAGGCGCGTAGCGCCGAGTTGGCTATAATCATCTCATATCCAACAAGCGCGAGTGGATTAATTGTTTTATTAAAAGCGCCCCCAAAATATAGAAAACTAATTAAAAAAAAAATAAAAACGCCCTAAAAAATCACGCGTACGATTACGATATTCGTTAGCATGCCTCGTTACCCATGATGTCTAAGCCAATGAAAACTCTCGAATTGCATTATCCAATGACCCAGTTTTTAATAATGGTTGATGCCTCACTATATTGTCGTCACTATGTAGTCTGTTTAGCAAAGTAGTGATAGCAAAGGAGAAATAAGATTTCAATGACTCAACTTCTTTCATAAGATGTCTTCCTTCATTTCAAAAGGTTGCTACAAAATTTTAGTATTTCTTTAATTGTTGTCGAGGAGGAGCAATGTTTATTATTATGAAATAGTACAATTTTATTGTTAAGTGTATTTTTATGTATTCTATTATCTTCTCTCCAGCCGCTGGGGGAACAATTCAGCCACAAAGTAAGTTTACTCGAAAACAAATTACGTCTGTGTTCATGAGTTAAAAAAGTGTGTATTATTTGATTGTGCAGAGCAGCAAGCACGCTGGTTTGTTGATGTACTGTTATGAAGTCGACAAATAGTTGGCTTTGAATTGTCTCAGTGTTAATTGGCAACTTCTGGCATTCGAATTTACTTTAGATCTATCCGTATAATCAATATTAATTAGCTAGCAATCTAGAAATCTGCACATGGTATTTGAAGGTACAATCTTGGACAGAATAAAATGAGAAATAAAACAACCCCTCCCCCCAAATCAATGATGAACTCGCGGTCTAACCAAAGCGCGCCATTTTTTCCATCATTGGAGGGAGGGGTGGTCTTAATTTCTCATTTATTTTGTCTTTTGTCTATAGCTTCCTGTCTAAATCCTGTTTAAGTTCCGATTTGTCAGAGGTCACATTCCGGAAGGTTTTAAAATCGATAAATTCGCTACTTGCACATGTCCCATAATCCCTTGCGTTTTGGGGGGTAACCAGTAGAAGAAATGTATGGTATCATGACAAAAATTAGCTCGCAAAACCAGCTGCTAATGCTTACAAATGCACCAGAATTTACCAAAATCACGATAGGAGAAATTTATACTAGTTTATAACTAAATGTAGAGAAATTTTTTTTTGTCCATACATCGTCTGTAAAATTACAAGACGATGTATGGACAAAAAATAAATCTCTACATTTAGTTATAAACTAGTACAAATTTCTCCTATCATGATTTTGGTAAATTCTGGTGCATTTTTTAGCATTAGTAGCTGGTTTTGCGAGCTCACCGAACTAATTTTTGTCATGATACCATACATTTCTTCTACTCGTTACCCCCCCAAAACGCAAGGGATTATGGGTCATGTGCAAGTAGCGAATATTGACTTTTCGACAACGACTCACTACTCATCTGAATGTAGCAACGGACATTAATCTCCCAAATGTAATTCAAATTGGTCCAGTGGGGTGGAAATCCCAGAAATATCAAAGAAACCACGGAATCCCAGTCGTATAATGTTTTAATGATGAATATTCGATCTGGAATTGAATCACCAAGTACACAAAGGTAATTAACAAAAAAAACAGCTATGCAAACCGAAGGCAAAAGTACAACACAATCTTGCGTAGTATACACGATCAATAATACTTGCTTTTAACGACGTTCGATACCAAGCATACAAATACCAAAACAGAAAGATCAAACGAACTTACTTTGTGAAAGGTTCCATGTTTCATTTAGACACCAAAAGGGATTGCGTGAACCTCATGAACCTCCCGAAAGCGATGATACTAAGATCTGCTGAAACTCTAGACTAATTAGTTACGCATTTTGACGGCATTTCCTAAAAACAAACGAAAATCAGGGGTACTTACCATTTACATGGGAAAACCGGAAATTCCAGTTGGAAAATTAAATGGTTCACGCCATTCCATTTGGGAAGCTTCAGAAAATATGGGCTGTGATTTGAGGTGATGCTATCTTACTGCTCTTTTAAGTCTCTCTAGCTGATTTGGATATACTTTATAGTGATTCCCTCTCTCGCAACTTCGCATTTAATTGTGTAATGTTTATGCCTGAAATTTCCAAGCGGATGGTTTTTGTAAATGGTAAGCACCCCTCTCTTATTAAATTATTAATATGTCACGCAAGCGTCAAACAGTCACGCAGGAAGTAATCTTTATACTCGTTTCGTTTTAACAACCTTTTAAATCTGAGGCTAATTTTCAATAAATTTTTTTTATCGTTTGTTGGAACGCTATATATTGTAACGTTAATGTTAATATTTATAATATTTTCACAGCGCCTCAGAGCTTGCTACCGAAGCTTCCGCCAGCTGCTGCAGAAACTAGTACGTTTATACAAATATTTATTTACCCATCTTACCCATGCAAATATCGAAAATAAATAAGCAAATGCGAACTAGCAATATAGTGTTATTACTGCACATTCATTTATAAACCATGTTTTTAATAGCCGAGTGGGCGGATGGTTGTTTAAAAAAACAGCCAGGTGGCTCTGATTTGTCAGAATTTGTTGAACTAGTTTTATGAACCTTACAGACTAATTTTCAGTAATTGCAACTGTCTGTTTCTTACCATATTTGTATATCCTTCTCTTCCCAAGAGTGCAAAGCTAAAGTAGACATTGCTATCTTGTTGGATGGTTCCGGAAGCATCGATTATCAAAACCCTGGAAACTTTGACAAATGCAAGACGTTCGTTAAAAACCTCGTCAGCTCCTTCAACGTCGCTAAAGATGGCACACATGTGGGACTTGTTCTGTTTTCAAGCAACGCTGACATCATCTTCAGTTTTGAGAAATATCTGGATGCAAACTCCATGATGGATGCTATCGGCAACATACAGTACCCGGGGAAAGGTACCAAAACTGGAAGTGCCCTCGATCTGGCGCGAACTGGTTTGTTTGAAGTCAGTGCGAGGCAGGGAGTGAGAGACATCCTTATTGTTTTGACTGATGGAGTTTCTCAGGTAAGAACTATCATCTGAACTTCGTAAGAGCCTTATTACAATGAACAGCAAGGAAATGAGGTCAGATGAATTCGTGAAAGCAATTTAAAGGGACGGGGTTCTTTATATACAAAATTGCTTCCAAAACCCTCCAGCGAACATGGTCGGTTTGTCAATATTTTCTCTTTTGTTTTAGTCTTTGTAACTGCTGTGCGTTTATTCACGTTCGTATTTCTCGAATCAGGTTAGAGGTTCAGCTATAACGTCTGACTAAACTAATTTGTTTCTGACGAACAGGACCCAATAGAAGAAGCTTCAAGGAAACTCCGTGACATGGGAGTGACAATCTTCAGTTTTGGTGTTGGTAAAGGCTACGAGAAGGATCAGTTGGACGAAATGGCAACCGACCCAAACTCTGACCATGTCCTTACAGGAGGTTTTGACGAGCTTGATCAATTACTTCCAAAAATTAAAAAGCAGTGTTGTGCCGGTGAGTACAAGCTCCAGCTTAACGTACCATACAACTCTGGGGAATAGGTCACTTTCGATATATCAATATTCTAACATGTCTCCGAGGCTTTCAATTCCTAGGAGGAGACTTGAATACAAAGAAAACACCACCGAGTATAGAAATTTGTCCTGAAAGCTTTGGAGCCAGGAGGTTAGAATATTGGTATATCGAACGTAGCCTATTCTAAAGTTATATTTGAATTAAAATATAAATATCTCAGTTAACCATTTGGCTTTTCAGAGCCAATATAAAATATCACAATCAAACATAACATAGTTAAAAATCCCAACTGAGGGCGTGCGGCCCTCTTCCCAAACCCCTATAGCTACCTTATTTATGAGCAAAATCTGCGATGTCCCCTACCCTATTTATGACCTGACCAAAAATTCGATATCCTACTACCCTAAACATAATTTATGAAGGGCTTTTGTCGATGGCCTTAGTGATAATGATGAAAAAGTAGCTTCTTCTAAAAAAATACCCAATTCAAGACTAGAGTGCAAAAGCCATAACCTTTTTACGACCAAAATGGCCAAAATCAACGTCCTATTTATTTCCATACTAAAAACCATACCTATATAGCCACACACGCCTATATAGCCCATAAAAGGGAGTAATCCACCCCGGCCTAATCACAAGTATTCTGTTGTGGTTCTTGGTCAGGACTTATTCATAAACAAGGGCTACTTCAACCAATCAATGATTAGGTACTTGTAGAATGCTTTGAGGGTATTACCTCGCAAGTGAATAGCTCTCTTATGAAACGGAGTCAAGTAGTCTGACGGAGATTGGAGATGAGTGGCATTGGTGTCGACGGCAGTCACCACTTGGTTTGGTTACAAACGTACCCTTTGCCAACCTAGATGGAAATCCTTTAATGTATATGAGAAATGTGGTTTTTATTAAGCCTATTTGTGATATCGTAAAAACTGGGGTTCACTGTAGAGTGGTATTTACATTCTAACTGACAAAGGTGAACGCGGGGAAGGAAACGATTTAGAAAAAAAAAAAAATCATGATTTTCGATCCTGGTTTTAACTTTATAATCAAAGGCTTTTTGAATGCAAAGATTGGTTTGACATTATAGAGACGTTTTGAAATATACATTAAAACCTTCTTTGGTTTTCAATAAATGAGGAAGTAGTTGACGAGTGAAGTAATAAGATCACGTGATACTGAATTGCCAAGGGAAAAGGACGTCAAAGGTAGTAAAATTATTTTCATTATTTCTTGACCTCCGAGGGAATTATAAAGTGCAAATGAATCGTCTTACAGTAAAGCAATCTATCTCATTCTTAAACTCTTCTTTAACAGCGGCAGGAGGGACACTGTCAACCAGTCCTCCAAAAGGTAAGATGCTAAACATACATTTTACACTTTCATACACTGTGCATTTTCAAGATCAAAACACGAAACAATTAAGTCAAAGGAATTACTTTGTATGTTCAGTAGGATCTTTTATCTGTTAGTTTGAAGTTTTTCTTCGGTTTCATCTGATTGGAGATTACCTTAGTGTTGTTAAATACATATGCACTTTCGTACAAGGCATTAGTGCGTTCAAGAGACGATGATATGTCTCTTGGTAAGGTATAACCATTACGTGACTCCTTATTTCAACCTTTAGGCGGCGCGGGAGTATCAGGAGGCGCAGGAGGAGGGGCAGGTATTGGAGGCAGTATAGGCGTTACAGGCGGCGGTGGAGGAGTAGGAGTAGGAGGAGGTGGAGGAGGAGGAACTGGAGGAGGGGCAAGTATTGGAGGCAGTACAAGCCTCACAGTTGGAGGAGGAGGGAGTTCCGGTGGAAGTAGCGGTTCCAGTTCCAGCGGCGGAGGAGGACGAGTAGGAGTGGGAGTAGGAGGAGGAGGAGGAGGAGGAGGAGGAGGTGGTGGAGCAGGGGGAGCAAGTATTGGAGGCAGTATAGGCATCTCAGGCGGCGGCGGAGGAGTAAGGATAGGAGTAGGTGGAAAAGGAAGCTCAAGTGGGAGTAGTGGTTCAAGCATCACAGTTGGAGGAGGAGGGAGTTCCGGTGGAAGTAGTGGTTCCAGTTCCAGCGGCGGAGGAGGACGAGTAGGAGTGGGAGTAGGAGGAGCAAGCATTGGAGGCAGTATAGGCATCTCAGGCGGCAGAGGTGGAAGTTCAGGTAGAAGTAGCTGTGTGCTATAATTAATGTACTGGGTACTGCAATTTTGCGGTATATGACACCAAGGTGCAAACACAACCTTGCCGCGCACAGAACATGTGCAGGGTATCTACCTAATACCAAGGACTAATCATTTCACCAAAAGCAATTTTACGTAGCAGTCATAGTTTCACAAACATAATACTCTGCGACGTTAGTTCAGTCAAAACTGACATATACACCGTGACATACACACACCTCTCCCGATATAGTGATAAAATTCAATAGGTAATGCACAAGCACGGACGTAATTTGTAACTGACGTAATCATTTCACTGGCTGAAGATTAAAAGAAAAACAGCCATTTTTTCCTTACCGATGCGCGCTCACATAGACCGGAACTGACCTATTTCGCCGGAAAAGAAGCCTAAAAATAGACCGGTCTGTAAAATTGCCGTGACATAGGCTTAGTATGGGAGTTGCACGCTCCCAGTAATGGGCTCCTGGTAATGCATAATTTCGTTATTTTTTCTCTGGCCGTAGAATGCAAGGCAAAGGTGAACCTTCTATTTGTCATTGATGGATCAGGAAGCATAGAAAACTCTGGAAAAGGGAACTTTGATAAGGTTAAGAATTTTGTCAAAGATCTTACCCAAAGTTTCGGTGTGTCCAAAGAAGGCACTCACGTTGGAATTATCGTTTACAGCGATAAACCAGAGGTAGGATGCCCGCAATGAGTTCTGGGTAATCTCATTGATAGCTGGCTTATAGAATGCTTTTAAAGACCCAGTTTTGGCCAGGATGCATTGCGCGCTCTGAGTATTGGAAAACAATAGAAACCTCGCTACCAAGTCAATCAAAACAATAAGAGACTAGAAAAAAGCATAATGGTCAATACTGTCTTAACAACTGTTAAACGTTTAAAGTATTCATGTTTGTCAACTAATTTGCATACACTAACTGTTTCAGTTTCTGGAGCATCTATATGTCCAATCAGAATAAGCTCGATCAGAAGACGCTGTTCTGGAAAGGAGCCCGCGCTAGTCGACTGCACTCGAGAAACCGTCGGAAATCGAGGCTAAAAACTGAAATAAGAGCGTTTTTATTATTATTTTTATCATTATCATCATCATCATTATCATTATAATACACATGAAAAAATTACTTGATTCTGATTGGCTGAGAGCAGCGCAGTTCAAGTGTAACACCAGTACAAATTACACATCGTAATTCTGGATAATGATTGGCAGACAGACAATGAGAAATTTTGTAGGCCAATGATATCATGTAAAGCAGTGACAAAATGTTGTACGGAAACTCGGAAAAAAGTAAAAAATGGCTTCAAGGAACATCTTCCGGCAATTTTTCTGCGCGAATTTTTTCATGTTTGTATTGTTGTGAAGCGGCTCGTGCAATTTCAGCTTTTTGAAAACTCACTCGTGCAAATTAATTCCAAATTGAACTCGAAACCGTATGATTACCTGAAAGATGCTTTGACAGCTAAAAATAGTGGCGTTTAGTCCTGAACACCCTAAGTGAAACCAGAACTCTTGATTTATACCCCTAAGAGACACAATGAGCATAATAATGATAATAATAATAATAATAATAATAATAATAATAATAATAATAATAATAATAATAATAATAACTTTATTCATGTGTCAATTATAAAAATAGCAGTAATAAAACCACTAAGTAAGGACACAACATAATAAGTTTAATAAAATGATAAATAGCCAGATATCAATGTATGAATTAATCTAAATGTAAAATATGTACAGATGCTATACTGGTCGGCAGAACTAGGCCAGAGCACCTAGATTCACAAGCGATAAAAGACGGGGGTCTTTTCATGTCGAGCTTCCCCTCGGGGATATAGCTAGGTACCGTTGAGAAGATTAATTGCAGTAAACATTTTTCATTTAGGTTTTGTCACCGCTTGATCAAGATAACAGCCTATCAGAAATCGTTGACATAATTGATCAAATGAAATATCCTGGTAAGGGAACGAATACCGGCCAAGCCCTTTCAGAGGCCAAAGCTGTATTTGATAAAGGCAACCGAAAAGGTGTTTCTAACATCGCTTGTGTTATAACTGACGGCATATCACAAGACGACATCAGTGCTCCAGCCCAGATGGTTAGGGATTCTGGCGCTACTGTCTTCGGTATAGGAATAGGTAAAAACTACGATCTGAACCAACTGCAAGAAATAGCCACCAACCCAGATTCACGCCACACCTTTAAAGCAGAGTTTGATGCGCTTAAGTTCCTTGTGAATACCATTGTAGATACAGCGTGCAGAGGTGGGTAAATCATCTAGTTTTTTTATTTTTATTACGTTCCTTTTCTTGCCATTTAAACACAATTTTTGGTATACGTTTACATATATACTATTGTACGAATTTTGGTAAGGGCTACATGATGTGATCATTCCCAACAAAATACTTCATGGATACCTTTACTACGTTTTCATCATTAAGCAAAGGAGAAATAAGATGTCCATCACTCCAAAACAAACAAACAACGACATTACCTTTTTTAAAACAAATGTTTACGAATGACGATGACAATGGAGGACAAAGAGTGCTGGAGGAGAGTTTACCCTGGAGCTCGGGAACATCGCCAGCATGAATTATAATTATAATAATTATTATTATTATCATTATTATTATTATTATTATTATTATTATTATTACTAATATTATTATTAATATCTCATTATTATCATTATTATTATCATTATTATCGTCTTGAACTAGACAATCAGATTTTTTTTTAAAAAAATTATTAATATCTCTGCATCATGGAATTCGTAATTTTATAGAATTTTGAATTTTTATTATCAATTATTTCTATTTCTTTTTGTAAGTAAGTTATTTTTTTAAATTGTGAATAAAGTTATTATTATTATTATTATTATTATTATTATTATTATTTACTAACGTAATGAAAGAACGGTCAAATTTACACTCTCAACCTTTTCCACATAAAAATTAAAAGATTTGTTAGCTGCTGTGTCACAGGTGGCCCAAACTCACGTCATTGGCGGACCATGGTTAGTGCGCTCGACTCCGGATCGAGCCGTCCGGGTTCAAGCATTGTGTGCCTCTCTCCACACAAAAACCCAAAATGACGATTAACTTTGCTGGGTTTACTCAAAAGAAAAAAAAAACACGAAATCTTTGTTTGTATAGGATCTCTTAACTTTTCTTATGTTTGGTCAAAATGAAGATTACTCCAGTGTATGCAAACATTTATGTACATTCGCAGACAGCATTAGTACGTTACAAACATGACATGACTGCTTATTTGATCCTTAAGTTGCAAACACAAGCGGCGGAGTAAACGCGGGGGTATCAGGAGGAGCACGAGCAAGCATTGGTGGCAGTATAGCCATCACAGGTGCAGGAGGAGGAGAAAACAAATTGAGGAAGATCGGAAGTCTTATGGGAAGCAAATTAAAGAAGCAAGGAGATACAGAAATTGTGACAGACGACTCAGATACAGACGGTGTTGCTTATCAGAATTTGGTTTCTGATGGGCTTCTAGGTACATAAGCTACGAAAACACATTTTCAGGGGGAAATTCAGTTTAAAAAAAACCAGAACTTTAAACCTGAACAGGAGCCGGCTGGGGCGGATACAGGATTTTAGAGAAGGGGGTTCGAGTTCCGGACCGCCGACGGCGTTCCCCTGTAGGGGGTCCGGGGGCATCCTGCCCATGAAAATGGGATTTCCGGCATTCTGAAGCCACCTAAATTTAGAGTGTTTGACCAAGCTCCCCAAACCCCGCCTAGATCCACCCCACGACGGGACCGTATAGTACGCTATGTCGATGATGTCTAGGATCTCGCATCTTTTTTTTTTTCTCGGTCTGGTCAGAGATTTTGCCTTCAGAGCTGTTACACAGACAAAGAACACAGACACCGTTATTCCTTATAATTGTTACACGATTCCTTTTTATCATTTAGGAGTCGAAACAGGTGACAGAGGGGACACGGAACTAGTGGACAACACGGGTTTGTCACCTGGTGAAGGGTCATTGGAAACCACCGAAAGCAATCCTACTGAGTCAAAGAAACAAGGTGTTCAGGAAAATGACAAGGAAGACAAATGGGATACAGGGGATGTTGTTAAGGAAAACCTGATTTTCGGCGAACGTCTTGGTAAGCTAAAAACTATCACATTTCAATGGCCTCGTTTTTGTTTGCATGTTTATGGAACCCAACTCCGCCTCGGTACATAAACACACACAAAAAAGAACTTATCAATATCTAGCCATCTTGACCACAAGCTTGGCCAATAACCCAAATATATAAAACTTACTACTGATCAACCGAACGGGCCGAAAGGTAAAAATAAAATCAATAAAACCAATCGACCAAAAAGACAACTGATAAGCTGATAAAGGAAGAATTCTTTCTCATAAAATACAATCAGCTTAAAAACTTGGCTCGACAGTGGAATGGCCATTGTGGAGATTACTTTTTGGAGTTAGAGATCTGACAGAACAACCTACCTGTTAAAGAGAGGTGGCTGTAAGTAAAGGCTCACATTAGGCTCGATAATTTTTGATGAATAAACAGCCTAAGGATAGTACTTTGATATCCACAATTGTTGTTTTTACGGTAACTGCAGAAATTCTCGCGCGCTCATTGGCTAATTTTTATCATCAATATGCAGACAGACACATGAATTTGAAATTCGTGCGACGCGTCAGCGAGCGAGAGCGGGCAATTCGACCATTTGTTATCGTAAAAAACAAATTGATGTCAGTTTTTAATGAGTCTGTCCTGTTATTGACAATGAATTTCGTCATGACATTGTCAAAGTAGTCTGCGGATCCACTCGGCTATCGCCTCGTGGATCCACAGCTACTTTGACAATGTGATGACGAAATTTATGATCAATAACAGGACAGACGCATCAAAAACTGACGTCAATTTGTTAATTGTACAATGCATGTATTGAGTAACCGGCTGTACGCTTATTGCACAGGGGGAAAGAATCAGGAAGAAATATCTGGGAGAAGAAAGAGATGACTTACGGCCACCTCTCACGTACACGTGTCGCAACAAGAGAACGATACGGAACTTTTGACGACATTTGTTGGACCTGACTAGCTGACTTTTCACGTATTCTTATCTGAACCAAACACGCCGCGCTTTCTTGGCATGGATCCATCAATGACATTTACCTTATACACGATTGTCCTATTCTAATATTTGGTGATCTAAAATAAATTAGCTAGTGCCATGTACTTTGAATAGCCATTTGGTAATTTAGAACAGAGGAGTTAGAAATAGAAATAGAAGAAACTTTATTACACTTGTACAGCACGACAGAAACAAAGCTTTCAAGCACCGCTGGTCGATTCCTTTCTTTTCGGAGGTATACTGACCCCAGAGCGCGCGGGGGGGGGGGGGGAGGGTGGAGGGAGGTTGCATATAAAAAGGACGGTGCTCGTCGGACATTTTGAAAAGAACCCCTACGAGGTACCAAGATCCTGTTTTGTGGGCGTGAATTTTTAATCACCCCTAAGAGGCACCAATACAGCACGTTATCTCCAGTCATATTTTTTCGGCTTAATATCCTCAAGGTACCCCTAAAGCTCCCGATGTGGACCTTTTGAGGCTTAACACCCTATGAGGTTCCAAATCCTTATATATACAATGAGCATCCCCGTCCTTTTTATGTGGAGTCACCCCCCCCCCCCCCCCCAGGACACTAACCATTACATATGTATACCCAGCAGTTTGAGTGTAACGTTGAATTGGGATTTGAGAGATTGCTTTCTACATGTTGAATATAGCATTTTGCCAAACATAATAAAGTTTGATTTCTTGCCTTGAACCGTACGATAGTGAGAGTCAGGTTTCTTTACCCATGCAGTTGGAGACAGTGTCAGGAAAAAAAGATGATCAAAGCCGTCAGTCGCAGGCTAGCAAGAGATCTGATGTGAACAAAAACGGAATCAGAATGCTAAATATAATGCCGCACTGCCTCCCAAAAGGACTAAGCTGGCATTTATCACATCTCATCCCAATTTTTAATCACCTTCATTCCTCTTTGAATCTCCTTGAACCCCTACAATTTCTTTAAAATGTATAGGATCTACATTATTAAAAGCAGTATGATATGAAAGAAAGATTGACTTATTTTGACCTACAATCCGGGACAAAAGTAGTCGAGACACTGCCCAAAAAGAAACTTTCTCCCTTCAAGTGCAATTTGTCCTACCTACACTCCTCGTATTTTGTCCCCCTTCCCCCTTTCCAGTCTTGTAACCACGTGGCAGCGTCACCAAAGCCCGTTTCAACATTGATTTAGGGGGTGGGGGTGGCTATTGACGAAAAGGGTGTTTCTTTTATAAAGGGAAGTACGGATCTCCATTCGAAAACGTCCGATTTGTAAAAATGTCTCAAAACGTTTTTCCCTGGTTGTAGCTGTGTTACTTCAGAAAAGTGTTGTACCAACTAATGGTTCCACTTCACTCTTATGCGCGTCATGGCAATGCAAACAAGCCAGGAAACATGGCTGTTCTCTCTGCGGCCTGGCAAGTGGTTGAGCTTGTTCAGCTTTATTATTTCCCCTTCCTACCAATAGGTGCTGGTGTGTGCAGAGACAAGGTTGATTTGGCGTTTCTAGTTGATGCATCTGGAAACAAAGACAAGAGAGGAAGAGAGAATTTTAAAACTAGTCTGGCAATCGCCAAAGCCATCGCCAATATGTTTGTTATCAACCAACTGCAGACTCATATTGGTTTTGTTGTATTCTCCACCAATTCTCAAGTTGTGTTGAATTTCAAGACTTACTTTGACCAGAAAAGTGTCGAAAACGCAATAGATGAAATACAGTACTTGGGGGGCAACACCAACATTGGAGCCGGACTTAGGCTTGTGAAGAAAGAACTGTTTGATTTGACGTCCAGACGAAACGTGCCACATATTTTGATTGTGCTCGCATCGGGAAAATCAACTGAAGATGTGATCACTCCATCCAAAGCACTCAGAGATTCTGGTGCCACTGTTTTCTGTATTGGAATTGGAAAAATGTACAATGAGAAAGAACTCGATGAAATAGCGACAGACCCGGATGCTGGTCACGTGCTAACAGCGAATGTCGCTCGGCTTGGTCTTGTCATCAAGGCAATTAAAGGCAAAGTCTGTAAAGGTAAAAAATTAAAACCGTGCGCGGACTCACGGTGCAATTCCTGTCGAAGCATGTCTTGTGAGGGTATTTGCATGAACCAACATTTGATAATTTTAAGATATTAACGAACTACTTCCTACGTTTACGTTTACGATGCCATACTCAACACATAGTTTGCGACCACGGCGTTTGTAAAAGCCTACCAAACACTTGGTCCCACAAAACAATGTTACAACCAGGAGTTTTTTGTGAAAATTACCAAACAAATTCTGAAAGGTTCTTGTGACTAATTTTTTAAATTTTTTTCATCAGCCAATATTCGACCAGTGGCTCTGTTTCCATTGAACGCGAGATACGAAGCAAGAGATGTGATTGGTGGAAATCCTCCAGGGGAAACAAGTCTGGTCATCCCAGCGGTGGGGCCTGATAACAAGGAAGGGGGCTCCCTCTCATTTCTTGGAACACCAGATAGTTTCATCGAGTTTCCAAATAATGGAAAGTTGGATACCAGAGATTCTTTGACCATACTGGCGTGGGTTTTCCCTGAGAAGGCTGGTCCCATCTTCAACTTTAAAAAAGACGGCTGGGGAGCGAATCTGTGGTTGGCGCAACCCAGAAAGTTATTTGCTCATTTTGTGGATAGAAATCATGAAATGTCAGTTCAGCCATTGCAAAGTACAAAGGTTGCACCAAATCGATGGAATTACATTGGTGCCACGTATGATCACACAACTGGAAAGGCTGGACTGTGGATAAACGGAAAATTTGTAGACTCCAAGAATTTGGGTCAAATTGAGCTGGCTACCAACTATACAATAAGAATGGGGGCTAGAGTCGGAGATAAAAGAAACTACCGTGGTCGCATTGCATGTCTGCAGGTTTATAATGTACCTCTGTCCTCAGAACAAATTGATAATACTAAAGAGATTTGTAAGCGGTACAAAACACAATGATTCGATTTCTTCTGCTTGTACATTCGGAAAGTTTCCTTCCAGCTATGAATTATTACAAAGATCTGGCTCTACGTAAATTACATTGCATGTCAATCAGACAATGCCCTTAATTCCCCCTTAATGACATCAGGGGCAGGCGTTTTCTTTATGCATTCTTTCACTTTACTTTTTTTTATTTCGGGCTTAAAAATCAAATCAAATCGGAGAAAATGGAGTCCACAATAGTAAAATAATAATGATTTAATTTACATTGGACATTAAATAAATAGTAATCGGTCCTAGCCAATATGGCTAGTATTAAAATCCTTGAGACATGAATAAAAATAGTCTAACTATTTTACATTTTTTGTTGGTGTTGTTGATGGCCGGGGAGGAGAGGCTCTGCTCCTGTACCGTGTCAGAAGTATCTGGTGTTGAGAGACTGATAGTCACGTCTTCAGCTGTTTAGTCATACTTCGTACCAGTTTACCTTTAGAGGCACGATAGCTCACTTCGTCAAAACAGCCTGTTGATCCCTGTCAGATGACACTGTACGTGTCTACAGCCATCATTTTACAATCCGCCCCACTCATCTCGTGTTGAATGGTGTTAACTTTGTGTGAAGGTTTAAAAAATTTAAGACGTTAGACAGTTGTCACAACAATTTCACAAAAAACCGCACCTACGCACTTCGTCTCAGTATAATAAAACTTCTGAACTTATGAGCAATTTAAGCTTTCTTGATCTTCTTGTTTTCCTCTGCTTCGTGATCAGAATTGTAGGTATCGATTTTGCAACAACAACGAGCTTTATCAATTCCTGCCGAAGCATGTCTTGTGAGGGTATTTTGCATGAACTAACATAACTCTGTCTCAGTGTAATAAAACTTCTGAACTTATGCGCAATTTAAGCTTTTTTTTTCTTGATTTTCTTGTTTTCCTCTGCTTCGTGATCAGAATTGTAGGTATCGATTTTGCAACAACAACAAGTTTTATCAACTTCCCCTTGGACTAACAAAACTATTTTTCGCAAGGTTGTGTACTTATTTGTAAAATACTTCAAGATTTGTTTCAGTTCCATTCTCTTATTACTCCTTGCTAAAGTTTCCGACCATTGAACGAAACAAAACGTGATTAGACAGAGAAAAGGACCAACGGAGTGCGTATCGACACTGGGCATTCATTTCTCGGCTACCTTCAGGAGTTAGAAGTTGGGCAAACTACGAGCATGTTAAATTTGGGCTTTTGATTTCAAAACTAGCTCCAAATGTGTGTTATTATTGTTTTACAGGAATGTTTTCAGAGACAATATTTTGTTGTTGAACTGGAATTTTGAGGTAGGGCCATACGGGTAAATTTTGAAATAGGTCACTAAAACTGTTATTACCCAGTCTTTCCTGTGCGCTAGCCGGTCGTTCATTTTGGCCATTTATTGACGTTTGTATATTATTCAACTGCCGAATATGAAAAAAAGATCTTGGGAAATTTTATCTCTGTTACTGGCTTAACAATATGTCTTGAAAAAAAAAACCTGCGGATTTTATATGTATCTCTCGTGACTGCTTTGTGTAAAAATAGCGTCGCGCACAAATGTCTCCTGGAGTCACTCAGACGAACAAACCATTCTTTGCGCTACTACTTTCAGGGTCTGAATGGGGTTAACCGACAGGCGACAAAGGGCGAAAATAACTTGACAACCGACAAAGTAATTTAATTTTAACTCAATCAGATTACCGACACGTAGACCCTCCAATTCATACCCGACTAGCAACAAAGAGCGAAAAATATAACTGACAACCGACAAAGTGATGACATTTTAACTGACTAGCTACCGACATGCGGTCCCCCTCATTCAGACCCTCTTCTTTGAGAGCGACGTATGGAACAACGGCGCTCGTGAGCTCTTCGGCACGATGCTCAGCGATTTATTTCGAAATTTGATGGTCTCTGTAGCTCAAAATATTAGAGAAACCCACTTTGAATGTGGACGGCAGAATATGATGGTCTGCTCATGTATATGAAGGCTGTTTATGAATACATTCCTCACGTCCATAGCAGAAAAAATATTATCATTATATCCGACATTCAGGTGTATCACTCACAACAAAGCCAGCAAGCCAGCAAAGAAATATCTCAAAGAAATACCGCAGATCCGATCCGATTCGTTGCCTTGCCGCACATTAAAGTGAAACTGCCTTCGCATATAAAAAAAAACGGTTTTAGCCCGCGCTGTTTATGTTACACGTATCGTGCCAAACATATCGGAAATATATGCAGTTGAGGACTGCTCACAGTAACAGATTGTTTATGTGGTCGGATAAATAGCTTTATTAAAATCTAGGTCCTCCAAATTGCACAGTACATCTAATTCTGCTATGCATTTGGGTTAATAATTATGTCCTCCAGTTCTATCGTATTCGTTCTGTGGACGGCTCAAGTTGTCAAATTTGGGAATTTCTGGCAATATGTCAGCTGATAAGCCGCTTCTCTTCAAGATCTGATTACAGTCTGTACTCTTGAACGTCAGCCCATAGAAGTCAAAGTCATTCGGCATAGCTAAAGGCATGGAGAGCGAGAAACGTTCCACAACCTCCAAAGAGAGCGGAAAGACAGATTATCAATTTGACGATCTGCTTATCATGACTGGAGGTTTCGGTCGTTATCAGATGATTCTTTACGCTTTTATATGCTTGGTTTCCATTCCTACGGGCTTTCAGCTCTCTCTTCCTGTTTTCTACGCCGTATCGCCTCCATTTACTTGCGCGGTATCAGAGGTTGGTAATGACACTTGCCCTGTGGGAAAATGCTGCTCGGGCTGCGGGAAATACGAGTTTAAAGGAACATTTACTAGTGCCGTGTCTGAGGTAAGGTGCGCCTGCCTGCTAGTATGCTATTCGGAGCATTAAGCTGTTGACAGGGCAGACATGTTCGCTTTTCCATGTGATACTTGTTTTGATATTTTAGACTTCTAACTTTGGTCTTGGACTTAGGGGCGAAAATAAAGCAGGGACCTAAGCGCGGTAAATATCTTGACGTTTTGCAACGTTTAGCCCGACAGGGTTCCTCGTTATTTAATAGAGCTACTAGTTTGTGCGTTGCGTGACATTAACATGGCAGTCCGATAAGGCTCTCGAGTAGGTCAAAAGACGAGTTCTTGCTCTTGAAGAAGTATTAATTTCAATGTGTCGGAGCTCTAGAGTAATTACTTTTCGTTTCGATGGCAAAACTCAATGACAGAGGTTCTGTTACTTTACGGCCGCCATGTTGATGCCCCTCGGAAGGGCACCAACATGGCGTCTCCATACAAAGCTCTATAAATTTGGGTGAAACACTTTTCCGAATAACGCGCGAATGAATAACCGCACAGACCTAAATCTTGTCGAGGTTGTTTATATATCAATCATCTCTCATATCCCAGCTTCTTGACTTGATTTATTGATTGTTTACGATTTTTATTTTTGATGACGTGTCACTGCAATTACTAGCCAAAAACATAAACATAAAGAGTAATCACGTTCGATATGTTCGATGTCTTATACGTCACCGTCACGTCCCGACCAAGAAAATGAACATGAACTTTTAACACACGATTAATCTGAATCATTTGAACAAACAGTTACAAGCTGCCATTAACACTTTCCCTACTCAAGAAATTGACCAAGCGTTTTAACAACCATTTCATTAGCCTCCCACGCAGACGTTCTTAGGCTTGTCACGCGTTCCTCCCCACGAACGTCTGCTCAACGGAGCGGCCACTTCCGTTCGCTGGCGGTTAGCCTTTGTTTTGAAAGAACCAATTAGTGTCCGTCGGTGTCCGTCTATTGTGAAACGAATAGCCAATGACAAGCTGCGTAAGAATAGAAACCGTCACCCACGACGAATTTCCCGCGAACTGACTCACAATAATTATTTATCTTATTCATGAGATTCCATGTTCCATTTCTATGGAAGAAACTCCCAAAAAAATTGTTCGGAGTGATTTAGTGTGCTTTCTATGTGCTTGTAGCCTGAACAAAGACAAAGTTAGGGTGTTCGGTAAAAGTGCTGTGGACATTCCGAGCCTAATCAAAAGAGCGATCGACATCGATGCTGCCGTTTTTTCGTCGAGTGACCTCTTCGTCTGCGCCGCCTGCTACAAGAAACTCGTTCGATTTGAGCAGATTGCAAGCAACCTCCGTGCCCTTCAACTGGAATTAAAGGAACATTACGAAAAAGGAGGCTTAAGGACCAAGCGTTTACGGAAAGATTCGACAACACGGATGCAATCGAACAATCCTTGTTTATAACTGGGTAAAATGAGGTGACTAGCCTACACGACTCCTACGGTTCGTGACATTTGTACATTTGCCGTTCTCTGTTCGGTCTCTCGACCTTTTTGTTGCTTCACTTGTGTTTATGAAGGGTACTTCATGCTGTGTTATAGAGAGGAATTTTTAGTACAACTGAGCCGTTAGACTGAGCTATAGCAAATTGAGAGGTCATTGCGGTATGCATAGTTTCCGCTGTTATCGGCATGTCGCTTTGCAGAGTTTGACACCTCTGTAATTTGCCATGTGTTTATACATTGCTTAGGCTCATCTCTAATGCAAGATATGTCTCCAAGAATATGCTTTCGAGGGACAAAATATGAAATTTACCGTGAACATGTTGCTTTTACTTGCATCATATAGTGTGACGCCGGGCCCGGCTGTTTGATTAAAACTGCATGCAAGTACAGTATGTAGATTCTTATCACGGATATCATATTTGCCCTCTTACGTTTTTCTTCAGAGACGCCGTAGCTTTACTTCGAGAAAGCTATACGTTTGTCTAGAGTCGTCCTTACGTTTCTTGCATATATCTGATCGAGCTTATGTTTCTCGCGCTCGATGTTTAGGTTTATTCCTCCTTTTGTTCGTTCTCACACCACATGATTCAAATGTAGCTGTTTACGCGCAAGTCTGTTGACTGTGTTGCGTGTTCTATATGCCATTGTTCGGCTTAGTTCAGGTAAGACCATGGTTTCGAGATCACAGCAACGATATGGCCTGGAGCTTCGAGCAACACATCAAAAATCAATGGGAGGGCTTGATAAATTAAGGATTTTCCGAAGCCAGTCGGCAAATTGACAAATACATCTCCCTTTTTTATCACAAAACTAGCAATCGCTTCTTTCTGGAGAGGATTTAACTCTGTAAATACCGAATTTTTGGCACACTTGCAGCAAAACCACGCTAAGGTCCGCCATCTTGTCGCGGGAACGAAGCGTAGGGTCAAAGTCCAGCTTTCCACGAATAGGCAGAGAAGCTATGATTGGCTAACCGCCAGCGAACGGAAGTGGCCGCTCCGTTGAGCAGACGTTCGTGGGGAGGAACGCGTGACAAGCCTAAGAACGTCTGCGTGGGAGGCTACCATTTCATTTGATTTGTTTGAACTAACTGTTTCATTTCTATAGCAACACTCGCAGTCACGTAACACGTTATCCTAGAGATTTCAAACCATATGCGCCCGCAACAAAAGTGGAATTGCGATCCCCTGCACTGTAAAGTGCGATGATCACGCATCTAGCATCAGCGGGTACAAAATGCATAACTGAGAGCTGATCTCCAGTACAGTAGAGAACTCTGAGTGCCTAATAAGAGGAGTGGCCATTGTCCAATCCCTCAACCTTTTGTACACCATTTTAACAGAAAAGATATCCTTTTCGTATACCTTTAATTGAAAAAAAGGTAACCCTTTCACATACTTTCATAACTGATCTGTATTATGAATAAATCGCCAAAATAGGAGGTCTTCTTGTCATCTTCATATAGTGGCTAATAAATGAAATGATACAGCTATAAGGTGCGTCTGTTCGAAGTGTTCTAATTAATTACGGCCCTTAAAACAACTCAATGACAGATTTCACTCCCCTTTCATATAGCTCAACGTGTGAATCCCTTCCATTTAATATACCTTAAGCCTGAAAAAGGTAACCGCTTCGGGGGGGGGGGGGGGGGGAGTTAGTGTTATCCATTATAGGAGGCCCGTATAGGCCATTACAGGAGTTACTCCCGGATGCCTAGTACTGATTGTGACAGCAAATAGAAGGTGTAAGATTAAGTGTTCTGTATAAAATTATTTTGCAGTGGGATTTGATATGTGATCGGCGTCACTTACGAGCCATGACCAGAGCTGTGTTCATGGTGGGGTTGTTTTTGGGAGCTCTTGTGTTTGGCAGCATCTCTGATCATTTTGGAAGAAAACTATCTTTTTTCCTGAGTTTTGGACTGCAGGTAAGTAGACCATCTTCTGCTATACTAGAATAAAGTATCCAAATCAGTTCTGATGCGTTGCAAATCTAGACAGTACTTTCTACTTTTCTTTTAGTCCAAGTGGAGGATTAAATACAGCCATACTACTGGGTGGCTTAATATACAGTAAGCATTTCATTTCAACTGGAAAGGATAATAATAATTAATACCAGTGTGAAATTTCACACTGGTATTCCTGGAAAGTTCTTAAAAGTTACTCGTCTTCTTATCACACCGCAGGACAAATAAACTGCTACGTCAGTTTTATGAGCAGGAACGTCAGCTAACTCTACAACGTGATCTGTTTTTAATACTGCCGCCCCTCTCACATGGAAGTACCCCGGGGGACAGCAAGCAAAATAACACGATATGCTCCGTTTCAGGCCGCTTGTGGTGTCGTGTCAGCTGTAGCGGACTGCCTGTCAGTGTTCTCTTTATTTCGTCTTTTGGCCGGCGCTGGAACCATTGGCTGTATCTTGGTTCGGTTTGTGTACTGTATAGAGATGGTGGTAACCGCTCATCGATCATGGGTGGGAATCATAAATATGATGTTCCTCGCAGTTGGATCGTCTTTATTGTGTTTATTGGCTTACTTGGTTCCAAACTGGCGTCATCTCATGTTGGCCGTGTCGTTACCAGGTTTACTGCCACTGTTGGCCTGGTGGTAAGTTTTGAATTTTTAACGCGTGGATATCTTTACAGGCACGGGTAATTGACTCATCATGTAAGCCTACATATAATGTCTCGAGAATAGTGAAGAATTTATTTTAGCCTTAATAAGCCATTTCAATCCTGTAGCTGTATTACTGTTTTGGCAAATGCTTAACTAGTGAGACTTTCATGGCAGAACTTATAAAGATCTGACAGATCTGCGTCTGCGCAATGTTTACGACAATAAACACAGTGCTTTGATGCATATTACATGTTACAACATCCAAAGCTTGAAAAGGACCGTCCTGAAAAAGATCATGAAGAGTCAGTCTTCAGTGAAATCAAAACTCTCCGTATGACTATATAGACGAGCACCAATGTTTTTTCCATGATTATCTTTCTGATTCACTTGTACAATGGGTATATTGTTTTTCCCCCTTAGATTAGATTCTAGCCAGTACCTTTCATCACATGACTTCAAAACAATGTTTAAATTAGATCTATGATAAAAATAGATATTTTTTCCAGGTGGATTCCAAGAACTCCTCGTTGGCTCATTGCCAAAAATTACCTAGACGAAGCTCACGAGGTTCTCATGAAATACGCCGCCGGGAATGGCGCCCATGTGGACCCCGCCCATCTGAAACACGTGATCCAAGAAGTCAAAAAGAGAGATGCAAGAAAGGAAACGGAAGCAAAGAAGCATGGAATACTTGATATTATCAAGACTCCAAGACTACGGAAAAGAAGTCTGCTCATGTTTTTCAACTGGTATGTAAGACGGAATCAATACTGTATTTAGTTGTGGGGCTCACAAAGCAACCCTCTGTGGGAGTGAAGAAAAACCTCGTTACGTATGCTCCAGGCATATTACCTCAGTCCTCTAGCTTTGTTGCACGGGTCTGGTTTAAAACCGGACCGGATTGGCTTTTCATTCACACACCGAAATTTGCTAACTATACCTCTTATCCGATCCAGTTTGATATTTGAACTTGGAGGTCCAGTTACGGGGTCGTTTCCGTCTGACACCGGGCCCAGGCAGGTTCTTTTTGGGATCGATGTTCACATGCACGTTACCGGTCTGTGATGGACCCGCTCCAACAATGCTTCTAATATTCTGTGCGCAATTTACTGTTAGAAAAAAAAAACATTGCTCACTTTCATCCAGAGCTGGACGTGTGAACGAGTTAGCAAACCTTATCCAGTCCTGTTTGGAGCGGATCCATTTTGGACCGGCTCCGTTTGAACATATTCTAAGTTTCAACCTACACATTTTTCATAGGTCATTATTCATGTCTTATAGTAAGGGGAAAGTATGATATTTCGCTAAGGGGTTCGTTCCTTTATTCTCATATCTCAGACTTCTAGCTTGAAGAGACACTGAGACACTAGCCACAACGGTGACGAGTTGCCTACCCGTCATATCCAGCAGAGGGGGACTGGGGCAGACATTTTTCTGTCATTCCAGCACTCTCCTTCAAATTACAAAAACACTGATTCGTTTGTGTGATAGACTTTCGTTTTTCTTTTCCTTGTTGATTTCTAGGAATGTTAATACCATTATGTTCTATGGAATCAATTATAATGTTCACAATCTGGCTGGAAACGTTTACCTCAACTACTTTTTACTGGTCATCGTCACCTTCCCCTCTTCCGCTATTTGCTGCTACTGTCTTAAGAGGTAAGAAAATAATGTTTAACTATCTTTTCTTCCTATTACCGACCATTTGGAATGTCGCCTGGATTCTGCTGTTAAATGTAACATACAATTTAACAAACGAAACGAAAGCTAAGAGACTTGGTCAAGGTATAATTTTTTCTAGACACGCGCGCGTATATCTCGCCATCGGTGAACTCCTATCATTCTATTTAGTAAAAAGAATATCTATGTGGTGGAATACACATCTTGATAGAAGGATGAAGTGTAACTTAGAGCACCGTATTCACTATGCACCACCTATTTTTAAAGGGTGCAGTTAGTGATAAAATCAGATTACTGAAGTACCTTCAAATTACAAATAAATATATCAAGAATATCTATCTCCATGTAATTAAATTGATGTGACTAGAACTGAACTTAAGTGTCGATAACTAGCCTAGTCATTTTCAAGCAGAATTGTCCCAGAAATCTTTGCATCAATTTCATTGATGCACTATTCATTGATGCACTACTCTCCCCATTTTAACGAAAAGGACAAAAGTTCTGATATTATTAAACAATTGTATAACATCCAGGCGACATTTTACAATTAGGCAGAATCCAGCACAGTTTATTCTCTTAAAAAAAATATATAAAAAAGACTTTTGCTAGAAATCCTTATTTCAATCATTTGTACGCAATGTTTGACTAGGTTTGGTCGCCGTTTGAGCTGTTCTGTGGTCATACTCTCTGGAGGAGTGTCTTGTCTCTTGGCTCTTGCAGTCCCAACCACTAAAGGTTTTATCAAATACGTTTTTTTATTGCTTCAATTTCTAAAATAAACATCTCAAATCCAAAAGCCGAAAAATACGCCATTCTGAAGATTAGCCTTCAAATCTGAGGCACAAGGTCCATGAACTTCAGATTCGTCATTTAGAGAGAATCACGTCAAACTTCTCCGGATTATGAACCTCCTATGCCAGAGATTCTTTAGTTGCTAAGTACTCTCAGAGACGACTACACAACGTGTTTTGTGGATGATGTCATGTTTAGTTTAACTTAGTTGTGGATGATGTCATGTTTAGAGTTAAACTTATTCCTGCGCTCACCTGACATTTTTCAGCATTTTCTGAATGTTCAACCTATAACAGTCGAGCCCTCCCCCACTGAAAACAGGTCCCCCCAAAAGCGCTTGAAACTAAATCTACGCCAAAGACTTATTGTCAGAATATATGTATATATCGCGAATTGGACTAGGTATTTCATAAACATGAATATCGATTTGTATGAGGTGATAGTTGATGAGGCATTTCAAACTTTCTAAACAATAGCTGCAAAAATTATTCCTTTGATAATTTCGAATTTCATCGCCCTGGCTTATAACGTCACACAAAATGTATTTAAAGGGGAAGAAATGTTGTTCATCTTGTAGTATTGAGGTTCATGCATGCAACTTACTGTAAATGACTTCTGTATCTTCAGATTACCAAGTTGCTGTGGTCACACTTGTGATGATTGCAAAATCTTGTGTCGCGGGCTCTTTCTCTGTCATTTACTTGTACACTGCAGAGCTTTATCCCACTGTGTTAAGGTAAGACGATACTGAATGCGTCTTATTTTTGGCACTGGTACTTTTCGTTTTCCTATGCTTTTATCATCATCGTCATCATCACCATCATCATCACCATCATCATCATCACCACCATCATCACCTTCAGACAGCAGTACGAGCACGAGGCATGTGCATTGTTTCTGAAACGATCGAAATTTTCAAAATGTCGCAGCAGAAATAGACGTGATATCTCATTAAAATTTCTCTTGCAAACTCCGCCTCCCATGCACCAATCAGTTTCATTGTTTATGCAATAAGACTCGAGTAGATCACTTGTTAGAGTATCCAGAATAAATCCTAGCTAGCAAGGTATAGACTTTATGCTCAAAGTTATACCTTGCACATGCGCCGAAGAATGACACTATCTCTTTATCAGAACTTTTCTGTTTTTGTAGAAACAATGGCGTCGGGGCCTGCTCTACTGCAGCCAGGATTGGTGGAATCATAACACCTTATATTGTGTTGCTGGTTTGTTACTATCTAATTTGACTTTTTTTTAAGTTGATGAATATCTGTGACGTGCATGACCTTTTTGCTACATATCTTAAATTTGTATTTATTTTTACCACCTTTGTGACTAGTTGAAGTTAATTAGACTCGTGTCTTAGCAGACATAAACAGTAAACCCTCTCCTCTTCCGAGTGTTATTAGTGTTGGATCGAACATATGCAACA
>OZ026596.1:45269310-45279310 GCA_964020085.1 Micromussa lordhowensis
GTGGTAAGTGACGGAGGAGAGTTAATCCCATATATGTCCTACTGTTTCAAAACAGTTTTCACCGGGTTCTTTTGCAGTCTTGCGTTGGTCGTGTTTTCAGCGTTTTCTATCTTATTTTCTCTGTCATAAAAATTAGGAGTTTACACAGGGCTGTGGCTCTAAATTTACATCCTTATGCACCTTAGGTAGCTCGCATGAGATATGTAGTAACTCTTGCAGCTTTCTAAAACGTTCTTGTAATCTATTTCGATCAACAATGATGGGGGACGTGAATATATATATCTTATTAGACGTTTTGGTGTGTAGTATCGCTGTATATTTTTACGAGTTGTGCGGTATTTTGACGAGCCCGTAGGGCGAGTCAAAATACAAACAACGAGTAAAAATATACAGCGATACTACACACCAAAACGTCTAATAAGAGATTTATTATCCAACGATTTCTTTTCCCAAAATTCTGACTTGCCAAGGTTTTGAACTTCACGCGGCCGGGAGGAATGAGACGAGTACAAATATCGTGTGATATTTGTACTCGTTTCGCGCGATATTTGTACTCTACGAAGCAGAGTTGGATAATAATACCGTTTATTTTTCGTGAGATAACAAGACTCCTTATTTTATCTTCAAGTGTCTGCAAGATCCATTCACCGATAAGCTACCGTTATTTTCTACGGTCGCGCAAACACTCCTAAATCAACGCCACAAACATTATAAGCCATAGTGAGCTCCATGCATGCGAACACCGATGCGGCCGTTGTAACGCGCAATCAATTTCACCGTAGTTTATTGTCCAAGCTATGGTAATGATTTGTTTCTACTGGTTATTTTTCAGGTGGATTCCACGCTCTCCGCGATGGCTTATCGCCAATAACCACCTTGAGGAGGCTCACGTGGTGTTAATGAAATATGCTGCTAACAATCACGTGACTGTGGATTCCAAGCATCTGAAACACATGATTCAAGAAGTAAGAAAGAACGACGAAAGAAAAACGGAAGGTGAAAAATATGGAATTCTTGACACAGTGAAAACATCCAAGTTACGAAAACGAACCTTGATAATGTTCTTCAACTGGTAAGAACCATTTAATTAGGAAAATCCAATACGAAACTTGACGATGTGGCCACGTGTTACCTACATGTGATTGTAATTTAGTCGCTCATCTTTTAGCTACCTGCTCAGTCTCTGATTTCATCGCTTCAACAAACGCGCAATGATTTCGCCACTGACTCATATCTCTCTTTCACAGAGACCATTTTTGGACGTCTTAAGCGCTTTCCATACTAACGGCCCATATGTTCAGCTCTTGATAAACTTTGCAGATCCCAGATCTCAGCTAACGGTCAAAAATACTTTATTTCTTAGCCGACCTTTAAATTTTGATCATTTCTCAGCTGTTACTCAAACCCTACCCAGACCTTCTGTTAAGTCACATGATAAATTCTTACTTCAGCTTCAGGGAGCTGTTATATTAATTGGAACTGTATATCTTGTCATTGTATATTTGCTGTTTATTTTCTATAGGTGTGTGAACGCCCTGGTTTTTTACGGACTTAACTACAACGTCAGAAACCTTGCTGGGAATATGTATCTCAACTTCTTTCTTCTTCTTGTGGTGGACTTTCCATCCACCGCTCTATGCTGCTATTGCTTACAAAGGTGAGGAATCGACAGTCTCACCATGGTCTCACCACACGGCTAAAATCAATACACTGACTTCGAAGTTGTTAATATTGTAACAACTTTTTTTTCGAAGAAAACCTCTCCGCATATAATGAACTACAATGTACGATGCAATACAATACAATACAATGCAATGCATTTTATTAATTCTCCCAAATGGTTTTTCAGAATTAATTTTCATCGAGTAAAAAGGAAATGGAAAAAAATTCCAGTTTTTCGTGTATTGACCAACGTCGTTTCTTTTAAGTGCTTATTTTTGTAACGAATAGTGATCAAGCAAATATATATCTTATTAACCAAGCGCGAGGGCCGTACTGGGAGAATATCGGCCCGAGGTCTTGACAGTACAGACCGAGTGCAGCGAGGTCCGTACAAAAAAGATCGCGGGCCGATATTCTCCCAGTACGGCCCTCGCGCTTGGTTAATAAGAGATTTATTATACGACGAAATTATCGAAAGATTTCGTCATCGTCCGTCATCTTAATTTCAAGTTCAAAGGGACACAAGTGCGGGATCATTCTGGACAATGCCCGGTCCAATACTTAGAGAATATTAGCGCAGCAATAGAGCATTTTGATTGGTTGATTTTAGTTATTGGCCCTCTGACTGCCTGAGTCGTGTAATAATGTTTTTTTACAGCACTATGCTCAAAGAGTCGGAAGAAGAAAAATCGAAAACTGTCAGTTTTCTTTTTGTTCCAGAACTTTTCTTAATGAGTTTGTCAATCAATGAGTTGAATTCACATCTTGAGCTCGATACTTGACATCAAAAAATTGCTTATTTCCAATCTTCCATTGTTGTTCCTGACTCAGGTTTGGTCGCCGTTTGACGTACTCATCATATATGACATTCGCCGGAGTGGCCTGTCTTCTGGCGTTAGCAGTACCAAGTAGTAAAGGTATGAGTATGTTACTCAATGCTGTAGACACCGTGGGAGTGCCACCCCTCCCACCATTGTAGATGTAACAGTTCATAAGTACATATTTTGCTGCTGCGTAGACAAGGGCACTGTGAAAGTTGTGTCTTGCCCAGCCTCAGAAATGAGGACGAGGGTGGTGTCTTCTACATTCAGTGAAGTTGATGACACTGAAGTCTTGCAACATTTTTTATTCTCACTTCTTCATGAGCAATGGCAAGGGTAGCAATTGCACTTAAAAAGATTGACGTAAATTTGGTTAGGGTACTTATAGGCAATTTCCTATTTGATTGTCTGAGAAACAGGCAAATTCATCGTCAATTTTTAATTTGCACTGCAGTGCAATACAGACGCGTTCATACTTGCCTCAGTCTTGCAATATAATTAGTGCATGATGTGCATATCTTTCAGAATACCAAGTTGCGGTTATCATTTTTGTGATGATTGCAAAGTTCTTCATCGTTTCCACCTTTAATTCGGTGTACATTTACACCGCAGAGCTGTATCCAACTGTGATAAGGTATGACGTATTTTCACCAGTTACCGCTCAGTTTTCAACAAAATGGGCCATTATTGAATTTATATTTAGCCGGGTCTAGGGGATGAAAAGAAAAGGAAATCAAATCGTACTGAGATTACGTCGTGATAAGTAAGCAGCTCAGTAGTTTATTCTGTTAGCCTGAGGACGAAGGTTGCCAGACTGTAAGCTTTTTCTTTTTCTTTCTATTCCAAGGACGCACCCTAAATATGTACCCAATTATCCATGCACATAATTAGCGAATAACGAATTAACTAATGCACTTAACTAACCAGTAATTATTTTAACAAGGCACTTAATTAATCAACTAGAGATGAGCCAATCGGTAAACTGAAGTACCCAGGGGTGCATATGTAATAATGTAACAATAAACCAACACGTATTATTCATCAGGCGCCAGTTGTTCGAAGACTGGATAACGCTATCCACCGGATAAATCGCTATCCAGTGGATAAGTGTTAACAGAACAAAAAACACGCTGTCTACTAGATACTGATTTATCCGGGGGGTAGCGTTATCTACCTTTCGAATAACCCAGGCTTGTGCCCAGTTGTTCAAAGGCTGGATAACTCTATCCCCGGGATAAATCGTTATCCAGTGGATAAAACAAAACAAACCACGCTATCCACTGGATGGTGATTTATCCGGGGGGTAGCGTTATCCACCTTTCGAACAACCCGGGCCAGATCGTTTCAGGTCTTTAAATAAGCTGGCAAGACAGTCGGAAACTGCAATCCATGTTTGGTGACTGGGAAAGGTTTCTTTAGAGCAAGGGTTGGGGAAGACGAGGGGGAGCAGCAAAAGGAAAATCCCCGTCGTTATTGATAAGTCAAACAAAATTAAACGAGTATTTTAAATTTGTTATTCTACGATTTTGACACCTTTGTAAAAACAACTGATATAGGAGTAACGGTGTTGGATTGTGTTCAATGATCGCCCGCATTGGTGGAATTATTGCGCCTTATGTCGTCTTACTGGTAATGTTTCTTTTTACTACAATTTTGCTATGTTTATAAAACCATTATTTATCCTGATGAAAAACCGATCAGCTGAACCTAGGGGACCAGCTGGTATGGTATAAACCGGTGATCAGAACATGACACAGTAACAGCTTGCAAGTTCGAGGAATCGTTCACTTCAAGCAGTGTAAATCAATTCAAGTGTTGCTAGCACATAGCGTTTCCAGTAATCTAGAGAATGGTTCACATGGCGTCCATTGCCGGATGATCTTAAACCAAGACTTGATCTGATTTTCTTTAGACTTAGGTCAATTGTTCTATGGTGTTTGACGGGTACATGTGTTATCTTGTGTACTCTCAGCTCATTTGACCTGATGTAGGTAATAGTACTACAATAACCTCTTCATATTCTCCTTCCCGCTTATTCTATGTTGCTATGGCAACGAAATTAATGCAGGATGATCCAGTAATTAATTCTACTAGCTACCGATTGTGTTGTGTCATTATGTGACTTCCGTGACCACAAAACGTTAAAAAGTGTAAATTCAGATTTAAATAAAGTCTGGTACAAAAGGCTTAAATCTATATATTACTGTTTTGACCAAAAAAATTACCATGCATAATAAAATATCTCACGTAATATGTAATTACGCAGAAACTAAAAAGTGAATTGTTGATTTAAAGGCTGACCTTCCAAGTTTAAGGAAAACTTTCCCATTGCTGATTTTTGGTGTCCTGGGTGTGGCTGCTGGTATTATGGCTTTTTGGTTACCAGAAACTATCACAAGTCAAATGCCACAGACCGTGGAACAAGCGGAGGCATGGCACGAGGATTATAAGATCTACTGTTGTCAGCGGCCTAGAATCCAAGCTCCTCGCGAGGAAGCACTGATGAATGAAGAAGACACAACACAAGTGTAGTTAATTGCGTTATTGTGTTAGTCATAAAACGGAACCCACGAAAATAATTTAAATTTTTGTAATACCAATGTAGTGTTTGAAGAGACGAGGTAACAAGCAACCAAACACCCTTAGTAATTTATGGATACCAGCATTAGAAGAGATAGCCCTCGCAAAACAAAATAATAAAAAAGATTAATAAATAACGTCAAATGTCTGCAGGAAGGGCATACGGAGAGCTATGGAGAGGAAAACCTCACTGGTAGCCAGGAGCTCCTATACCCTCCCCTCCCCCCTCCCCCCTACTCTTACTATTGTACTCTCGGAGGGATTATTTATAATAGTCACTCATGGAATTACCAACCCTGCCAACCGAGCCTGACTCAAGTGATCGACGACAAGCTGTGCTTTTTTTGTGCGACCCTTCTACCATTGTGAAAAGGAGTAAAATGTTGTGTTTTAGGAGCACCTGTTAAATGAAAGATTTCGAAATTTAATAGGTAGAGTAAAGAGCTGGATCTTTTTTCTTTTTTGCTAAATTTTAAAGTAGCCTTGTTGAAAAAACAAAATATAATAAAACCACACATTCAACCTTCTTCCAATCTGGAATGTCTTACTACAGTCTCTAATTGTCTATTGATCATATTGTGATCAATATGAATATCTTTTGAAAAAAAACTTAACATCTGTGATTTGTACATCTGCCTATTGATGAGAAAATACGTTCAGTATAATACCCCATTCACACCAACTAAACTAGTTTAAGTAAATCAAGTTTAGGTTTTCCAAATTCGTCGATTACCCTTTGCAGTCATTTTGCAGTTATTCTGCCCTTGAGGGCGAAGGGTCTAATTGTTTTAGTATCACCCAACTAGTTGGACAGAAAAGGCAATAAAAAGGTTAGCAAATGCAAGTTGAAGAAATATTTATTTGGGGAAAAAACGAAAGAAAAACGGGCGAATTTCGCTACTCGATGACTATTACTAATAGTCCCCTAGTAGCGTAGCCAATCAAAATGCAGGATTTGCATTAGTCCACTAGTTGGGTGATACTAAATAGCAAGATGCACCTACAACTACAAGATCCATTTCAAAATTTCGTTGAGTTCGCTCAGAATAACTTTCAAGGAGCAACTCTTTTATTTAATAACACGTAAAGTCTCAAAGTTATCTTGTTGCATTGAATTTCAATGGGCATGACTGTGTTCGTTTAGGGTCCGAAAATTGTTTTAGTGACGCCAACGCATATCGGCCTATGAAAAGGTGCAATCACGGTCGCGTCACCTTAAGATGGATCTCCTTATTCGACAAGTGAATTGACATGAAAAAATACCTCTTGCCAGCTTATTTGAAAATGAAATACATAACAATGTTGGAGATATATTTAAAGGTATTAGAGCGGAAAATTTTCACCAATCTTAATCACATGGCACCGGTAAATATCACCAGTCCATACGGGCTTTATTTCACATGCACTGCTGAACAACAAAGGAAACCTGTGTCCTGAAATGCCTCGGTAGTCTTCGATCAGTTCAGAGTAGACCACGAACGTGTCATATAACCCGGGCATACAACTAGCATAGCCAGCTAAGTTATCGTCCAAAAAAACTTTTATTTATATCACCATTAAGGTAGACGTTCCTTACAAAATAAAATCAAGTAACGAAGTAAAACCGCGTAACAAGGCCAAAGTATCACTTGACCAGGCGACCATGAACAATCACTCAGGCTGAACAAATCCACTCATGAGTTTGATTTTGCATAATTCACCAAAACTATTCGGGTCAAAGAATTGTGATGTCAGTTCGAAGAAATTCTTCATTGCTACGGCGGACTAACTTTCTCTCACGATTTTTGGTCGAGCTCTCCCGACAGTTTAAAAGATAAGTTTTGAGTACGCAAGTTTTGGATTTGACAAGTCATTTATTGGATAGGAAAATATGGCTTTGACAACACCTGTTGTGCCACCCTAATAAGGTAATTTGTACACCATAACAATTCACTGTACACCTTCAAGGTTGAAAATAATAGGCTCGCATAGTTATTAAGCGAAACGATATTTTTCTAACACAAACCGCGACCAAGGAACATTAAATTTCTATTCGATCGTTTTGTCAAGCTGTCAAACAAGAATACCAATTCTTGTGTAGTTGTTAATAACGCCATGCTGACATTTACCTGTTCATACTGTTAAATATAGCGAATTATTTTATCTTGCATTTCGATAAGTTTCATTTTGTTGACGCCCCAGCACTAGGGAGGGCTTCATTTTGACTCTATTGTTGTTTTAATAGATGGGGAATGCCGTTTTTTAGTAGGACAGCCCTTGAAAATGAACAGGAAGAAAGCGGGGACGTTTTTGTTTATTCCTAGCGTGATGATGGTTATAGTTTCTTTTGTATCCTTGATAAATGTTGCGTCGGCGGAGTTAGACAAATCTTTATCTCACAGAGGTAAGTGGTAGCATATAGACTGACTCGTTATCTATAGCATGATCCTTGTACTTAACGATTACAAAGTGAATTTGTATTATTATTCAATATCTATTTAGACCTAGTCCCTAAATGATCTAAGTGTTTACTCGCCAAACGACGGTCTACTTTAGTTAAACCAGAATAAATGCTGCTCAGCAATTAGGTCCACCAGATCCTGGTAAAATGTGAGTATGATGTCTCAAGCAGTCCAGTGAGTTGCCGGGGGTCTGCTTCAGACATCAGTGCCATTTGAGCTCCGTCTAGAAGGTGTTCGTGTTGTGTTCTTGGTCAAGACACTTCCCTCTGGTGCTGTGCATCTCTGCACCCAGGTGTATAAACAAATACCGGTAAATTGCTACGGCAACCTGACAAAAAGCTGGTGGATAATCCACGAGGCTCGAGAGAACTTCAGTAGTTCTTTGCAGTTACGTAACTTTAAGATTCAGAAAAACTATTATATAAAAAACGTTTGGTTACTATCTCGCTTTTTATCGTAGCAAATGGCCCAAACTTTAAGGAAATTATAGAGTCTTTACTTCCTGACGAAAAAGGCTTAGTCAAGAGGCAACAAGTAAAGGGTAGGTTTTTTTACTTTAAAGTATAATTGTATCCTAACATACTAACGTAATAAATGTGCCATGAAATAAGCGCGATTTCTGAAAGTTTGCGTAAGTTTAGTAGAGCGTTAATTTAGCAGTCAACCGAAAATTAATATTTGATTGATTATTTCGTCTATTGTTAAATTGAGCAGCATTGACAATTGCCAAAACCGACCATCAATCACATTCGTGAACTAAGCCAGTGTTCTTTTAATTTCTCTCCGCTAGGAGAGATCAGTCAGTCAGTCAGTCAGTCACTCCCAAGTCAGTGAGTGAGTGACTCAGTCAGTCAGTCCGCCAGTCAGTCAGTCATTCAGTCACTCCCAAGTCTGTCAGACAGTTAGTCATTCCCAGTTAAGTCAGTCATTCCCAGGTCAGTCAGTCAGTCAGTCAGCTAGCCAGCCGGCCAGCCTGCCTACCTGCCTGCCTGCCTGCCTGCCTGCCAGCCAGTCAGTCAGTCATTTCCAATTAGGTCAGTCGGTCATTCCCAAGTCAGTCCGTCAAGTTAGTCAGCCAGTCAGTTAGGTGAGTGAATCAGTCAGTCAGCCCGCTGGCCAGCCAGCAATGCAGCCAGCCATCCGGCCTGTCAGTCAGTCAGTCAGCTCGCCCGCCCGCCAGCCAGCCAGTTATTTCCATGGTCGGTCTGTCAGTCATTCAGTCAGTCAAGTCATTTAGTACGTAGTGGGCTCATCATTCGATAAACTTTATTATTACTCATTGTCAACTTTATAGCTTAGTCTGAGTTTATTGAGTACGTTTTGCTGCATTTCCCTTCTTGGTTCTCTAGATGACAATGACAATGAAGAGATAAATGAACTAAGTCGCCTGCAGGACCCAGCCAACCAGGAGCCTCAGGTCGGTGGTTCTATTAATGATGGGAGTGATGCAGACAAGGTTAACCCAACAACTGCTGGCAACACCTTGGTTCCAAGTGATCAAAACCAGTCATCTTCAGACTCGTTAGCTAACATAAGTGACTTTCTGAAAAGCAAGGAAGGTGAAGGTACAATTCCAGGTAGGCAAGATTACACTGGCATGCTCAAACTGTAATTTTATCAGTTTAGCTTACATAGAAGAGTTGAAACCAAGGTAACCCATTCAACAATGGAAATTTGATTTTAGCGTTTCGACTATTAGACCTATTGTCAAAATTGTCTATTAATATAAGTGATTTTAATATAAGTGATAGTATTTCCAATGTAGATTGTTTCGTCAGGAGCGTTTACTACGGAGACCGTTTCTTGTGTCTTGTTTTCTGTGTAATTTTAGTGGATGGTGATTTCACGCTGTGGACATCATGGTCTTCATGTCCCAATGCTTGTGGAAGAACAGCACTACGGTCACGAGAACGTTATTGTACCAACCCAGCACCTGCAAATGGAGGGAAAAACTGCGAGGGACCCCGCTTTCAACTTAAACTTTGCAAAATCAAAGCGTGTAGAGGTAAGCTGCACTGTAGACTTTTTGCTGAAGTGGCATCATTTAGAAAACTAAAGGTAAGGAGGTCATGATCACGTTTATCTTCTGATGAATACAGTTGATGGTGGTTACTCGCCATGGACAGACTGGACATCCTGCTCTCAGAAGTGTGGACAAGGGATGAAGAAAAGACGGCGCCACTGTAACAACCCCGAACCAGCAAACGGTGGGAGAAGATGTAGAGGAGCGAGGAAACAAGTCAAACCGTGTTACGGTAAACACTGCCAGGGTATGTAACAATGTCACTGTCTGTCTTCGGCACCATGCACGAGAAAGAGCTAAACTATACCTAAGTCGTACTTTTCACTATGGCCTCAGAAAATAACATTAGGTTCAGAGTGAACAAAGGGAAAGGGAGCAACTTTCCAATAAAAGGAAGCGATGTGGTGAGAGGAATCCCAGATTATTTAACAGGAACCTCCTAAGAATATTGCGACTAATACGTGGTTTAATTC
>OZ026596.1:45281810-45324310 GCA_964020085.1 Micromussa lordhowensis
TGTTATATTAATGAATCTGTATTTATTTACTCGTCAGGTGATAACCTGTACCTGAATGTGGACCCGCAGGGTGTTTGTCGTTTTAATCCATGTAAATATACCACATGTCTTCAAGGCGCGGCTGCTAAGTGTGTTGTGAACACGAGGTGTCATCCAGTCTTTCTTGATGCGTTTGGAAAGACAATAAAATGCAAAGGTAACACACCATGCAATGAAATACTTACCAATTAACTTGGATTTAATTGCAGGAAAGACAGGATAGATGTTCGGTTGCTCTAATAATATTTAAATAAACCAAAAGAACATAATACAAGATTTGAAACCTAGAACCAGTCCTCAGGTCTTTTTAGGTTAGATAAACTGAAATGGACCCCACTGTACAGGTCACCGAATTGAGACTCAGAAGCTAGCCGGGCACTGGACGATACGGATTGTTAATTATAACCTTCTGTTGAGTCAGTCATTGCGCCCAGTACTGATCTGACTTTGTTTCACGACTAAGCATGTTCATAAGCTCTTAAATGTGCTTACCAACCTACTTTTTCACCAGCAATAAACACTTTAGTTTGTATCACTGCTTTGTTTAGAATGTGTTTACTGGCTGTTGTTTTGCACTTTCCGTTCTTAATCACGGTAAAGCAAACCTGATAAATTGCAAACCAAAACATGGTCGTTCGGTTTACATACGACACTGTATACTTCGGACCAACTATCTTTGGTGTATTTTTGTTTACAGGAGTATTTAAGGTCCCTGCTAGGTACATCTGTGGCTATGACCCATGCAGCGGGGCCGTTTGTAAAGACGATCCAACAGCACGCTGTTTGGTGGAGCACACATGTAAAGCAATGTTCGTGAACTCCTTCAATCAAAGGATGGATAGCTGCAAAGGTCCGTAAACCTAGTTGAATGTTTTGGTTTTTCTGTAGCGAATTATTCAGGATTATTTCACAGGTGAGCGTAAAACACGGGAGGTACTCCCTCATATCGGCTATATAGGTATGTACGATCCCAAAAGGTATGGTTTTTTAGCCATTCTGGTCAGCGGGCCGCACACCCCGCCCAACTTTTCTGGGAGTACCCCCGGGGGAGTAAGAATAGCTTTACTAACAGAAATATGAAGATGGCTTGATCAAAGTTCTTGTCACCCGTTGTTTTCTTGCAATGTCAAATTACTTGGAAATCTACCATATCAACAATGAGATAAAGAAACAGCAACTTCACGTTACATGCTGGCACTTCCTCTAAATTAATGTAGTCATAAATATTCCTTAGAAAAAACGAAAAAAGTGAACTCGATAAGCCCAACCTGGGACTGGAACTCACGACCCTGAGATTAAGAGTCTCGTGCTCTACCGACTGAGCTAGCCGGGCGCCTACTAAACAGGCGCAATTTAAATGTAAAAACATTTTAGAGAAGTAAATTAATCCAGTCTGTGAGCAACTTAATCAAAGAGACAATGACACACGAATTATGCGTTCCTAACGTAAGTATAACTTTTGTGCTGTGTTTGCAATAAGCGCTGTTCTCGTGTTCCCTTAAATGACATGAATAAAGCGTTATTGAGAAAATAAACGACTGGGAAAATATGAAGTCATAACCGTGTTACAAAGCTTAAGTACAACACCTAAGCATCACATGATGTGTGATGTCGTCGCAAATGTTTAAGAAGACATCTAAATGGCACTTATACAGACTCTGTACGTCCTTCACCCACTTTTTAACAGTTAGATTATGAGCTCGAGATTTCTAAGAGATGAGTTAATGAGGCAGAAGGCCGAATCAACTATCAGCTCATAGAAATATCGACCTAATTGTTAATTAACGCAATGACGTTTCCAGTTAGTTTTTTTTACGTATTATTAAACTTCACGCCTTACCAAAATCGCACGGATTGAATTATCATTGGAAATTTGCAATTGTTTATGCGCTCTCAACCGCTTTTTCAATAATTCTAAGTTTTGAAAGTCAAGAAACCGTTAATGAGTCAGTCTTCTCAGGAATTTAATTATCAATTTGCATCTAAACGTTCCACCAAAATTTCGGGAAAACGAAAAACTCCGCCATTTCGTAAGCGACAGAAAGCCATTGCACTCTTATGGCTGATTGAGTACGAGTAGCTTGGCTAATCAGATTTCAGCATTGCATTAGCATACTAGTAGAATTCTACTAAGCAGAATTAGGACAACGAGTCCATGAGATTTTAAGAAGTGCTAATAAGTGATCACGGGTTCGACTGTATATCGTAGGTTTACTTAAAGTAAGGTAGTATATTAATCAGACCTCATTTCTCACATGACTCTCAAATTTAAGCTCGCCACCACGTCGCTAAGGTGGAGGACGAAGGAGAAGAACAGCTGAGTGAAGAAGATAACAATGATGACGACGCCGGTCGCATAAGCAAGTTGATGAGCTCAAAGCTTGGCGTCAGCAGCAATGATAATGATGACGACGATGATGATGGCGATGAATCACGTTTAAGCAAATTAATGAATTCAAAACTTGGGGTCGGGAAAAAAGATGACGACGATGATGATGAGAATGACGATGGTGTCCGTATAAGCAAGTTGATGAACTCAAAACTAAGCGTCAGCAGGAAAGATGTTGATGATGACAGTGATAACGTTGACGACAGTGACAAAGATTCAAGCGAGGAAAGCGACAATAGTATAAGAAGTAAACTTCCCTCGAGATTTAAGCGTCCAAATCGGAAGGACCTTGAAAAGGACAAGAAGAACAGATTTGGACATGGGCAATCAAAGCACGTTAAATCGAATCATAAGCGATGGTTAGAGAACGCAAGCTAACCTACAGCTGTCAAGCTGGTTGGACTCAAGTTTTAAATTAATATGGTTTGTCTATTCGATCTAAGCAAATCGACATCCAATGCCATGATCTGCACGTTTCAAGAAACGCAATTCCAAGGTTGCGTTTCATAATTAGTGCTTTCAAGTCTATTGTATCACTTTGATTGTCAATAGCAGTTATCAATGCCCAACCAAGGCATCTACGGACTTGTCTGCCGGCACCCAAGTGAACATAGCGTAATTTCAGGATTAGTTTCACAGGGCGAATCTCGTTCCATCAACTGGATCTTCATTTTTGTACTTTCATCAAGGATTAATGTATGTAGACCCACAGGATATCGAAAAGCTATTATAATAATAACAAGCTATTGTCGTTGATTTTCATTTTTAAAACTGAAGTCAAAAAGCTGCTTGTTATTTTTTAGTATAGAAAACAATCATGACTTGCCACATTAGCGCACCAGGTTCAAATTGTTTTAAATAATGGATTTCAACGGGAAAATTATAAATATATTTTTAATAAAAGTGTCATAATTCCTATTCCTGTGTCAATTTATTGCCTGTCATTTGTGAACTTTCAAGACAACAATTCTCAATCCAAACGTTTCACTGGCAACTGGCAATGGCCATGACATTGCATTTTAACTGATCTGACAACAGCAATTATAAAGTTGCTTTTTCCACGTTTCATCAAAACAATCCAACTTGTCATTTATTCTTATTCATTAAAACTGTTGAGCATTTAGCTTTCCAAACAGATTATTACACAGTTTCAAATGGACAGCATCTAATAGCAGTCCATTGTTTGTCATCATAAATCTTCCAGTACAAACCTTTCTAGGTATAGATCGTTTTCACGTGAGGTCATCGCTTTCTAAAATCCGAAACTAAAGAGCCACCAAATTTTGTATCCTCATCGGGCATAAGTTACAGCTCAGTAGCGTGCTTCGTTTGGAAATCAGAGCATTTTGAATTTCAGAGTTATGTCGGTGCGTGACACAAAGCTGCGATCGCATTTGCCGAAAAATATATACCTATCTCATGATTTGTAGCTTTTTTAGAAGTTAGAGCATTAGGAAAAGGGCTTATGTAAATGATGGTTTTGTTAATTAAGTACAGATAATTGTTACGATATTCCATGTGTTCTACATGAAGTGAATGTTAGAGTATTTCATGAGTTGTACATGAAGTGTGTTGAACAGGGATAAGCGTGTAAGCGTATGAAGGCGTGTTCAGTTCAGTTCAGTTTGATGTGTCTCGCTCCAACAAAGCTACCAGCTTGCGATCATGGTCTACCACAGCTTCCTCATCCCTGTCACCTACACCAAAGACAATGATGTCATCTGCTATGATCCTGACTCCATCAAGTCCTTCAAGTGCTTCATTAAGCCTGCGTTGGAACTCCTCTGGAGCAGGTGCAATGCCAAAGGGCATCCTCAGCCACCGGAAACGCCCCCAGGGTGTTGCAAAGGTTGTCAACTTGCTACTTTCATCATCTAATTGCACATGCCAGAAGCCATTTTTCACATCCACAACTGAAAAGACTCGAGCTTTACACAAGTCAGGCAACAGATCTTCGATAACCGGCATGGGATAATGATTCCTCTTCAAAGCTTTATTTAAAGGCCTTGGGTCAAGACAGACGGATTTTCCCATCAACGGTCAGAATATTCTGCATGTTAACAGTAATAAGTTCCATACCCTGAATAGCAGATGCTCCAAGAACAGGCTTGTTCTCTTCACTGACAATCTGGAACTCAAGATTGTACTGCCTATTGTTCTTTGGATTACGCAAACTAATTTTCCTCTTTCCAAGTGGGCATATTTCAGTGCCATTGTACATGCTAAGAATTGCCTCAGAGGCCTTCAGCTCTTTAAGCTCAGGGTCGTCACAAACTTTCTTATACTCTCTTGCAGGTAGCACATTTACTGTTGCTCCACTATCCAACGATGGGGAGCGCAAGGACATTGATGTGGTCCTGGAAAAATTAGAGGTGTTCTGTGTCGGCGAAACTAACGAAATTTACTTGCGATATCAGTTCAACATACGAATCAATGGACTCGCCTGACTCCTGATCCCGTTTGTTGAACTGATATCGCTCGTAAATTTCGTCAGTTTCGCCGACACAAAACACCTCTAATTTTTCCAGGACCACATCAATGTCCTTGCGCTCCTCATCATTGGCGAAATTCAAACCATCTACAATCTCTAACGCATCGGCACCTAAGCACGTGAGCAATGTCGCCGTCCTCTCCTCTTTCGGTTGCTTTACCAAGCGAGACGCGATTTCATAGTTAGACCACATTCGTCGAAAACGCTTCCAGTTACTCGCCATATTTCCTTTAGTTTCGAGCTTCGAAGGAAACGGTACATTCTGTAACACAGCGGGAGTTGCTTGACTCCTCTCTCCCTCGCCGCCCGGCACGCTCGCGACGTTTGTCGAACTCTTCTGACTTCGAGCAACGAGAAAAACATGCACCGATAAACACGCGGCGACCACGCAGGTAAGAATTACTCCTGACACCATGTAACGTTGTCGGAAATGCCGGACGACTTTAAACGATGAGGACGACGAATTTACACTCAAGACATAGACACACTTTAATAAACTGAACTGAACTGAACACGCCTTTATACGCTTACACGCTTATATCCCTGTTCAACACACCTCATGTACAACTCATGAAATACTCTAACATTCACTTCATGTAGAACACATGCAATATCGTCACAATAATCAGCCGCCCAGATAGCCAAAGTAAGTTCCAGATGTTTACACTATTTTCCGGCCGCCATGTTGGTGCACCATAGATGTGCACCAACATGGCGTTTCCATACTAAGCTCTGTAAATTTCTGCGAAACATTTCGACGAATATCTGCGGTTTGGATAAACGCCTAAAACTCGGAGAAGTGTCTTCTTTATGTATTTGCAATAAGATCACAATTTCTTGACTTTATCCACTGAATGGTTTTCGATTTATCTTTTTATTGCGTGACAGTGACAACGATCTATTTTCAGAATGCACGAAACCTCAGGGTGACACGATGATGTGTAGCGGGTTTGTACAACGAGAACAAAAATCACAGTTGCAATAGTGACTTTTAAAATCTGAGTTTCAAAAGAAAATAGATACCTTCACCCAACGTGGGGCTCGAACCCACGACCCTGAGATTAAGAGTCTCATGCTCTACCGACTGAGCTAGCCGGGCACTAGACGATACAGTTTGTTAATTATAACCTCCTGTTGAGTCAGTCATTGCGCCCAGTCCTGATCTGACTAAGCATGTTCATAAGCTCTTAAATGTGCTTACCAACCTACTTTTTAACAGCAATAAACACTTTAGTTGCTCGACCGACTGAGCTAGCCGGGCAAACGATGAACTCGCCTAACCACCTGTTGTCATGCAGTCTCATTAACGAAGTTGCTCTTCATGATCTGAGAGACAAGTAGACAATGTGTGTGAATCGCATGAGTATCGTATGTTGATAAACCTTCTTCAAGAGGCACTGATTGGTGGAAATTTATAATTTTACAACGCTGGAAGAACTAACAATCTCAGTGAGACACTTATTCTCCGGAACTTTCACGTTGTTAACACTTCTTCTGTTGCATTTTGGGGCTAGGAAAACTGTTGTGACTTCTTCTCTACTGTTTTTTGCACTCTGGTCTTGAAGAGGAGTAGTGTTATATTAGGGCACACCAGGACAGTACGCATTTTACACAACTTAGCGTAGTTAACCGTAGTTAGCGTAAGATGCGTAGTTAGAGTATCGTGAAAACATGAGTTGAGGACATTTTACTCATTTTACACTAACTCAGCGTAGTTAGCGTAGTTAGCGTAAGATGCGTAGTTAGCGTTTAAGCGTAAAAATGCGTTTAAGCGTAAATTGCGTTTAAGCGTAAAAATGATTAAATCCTGTATGGGTTTTGAAGGATAATTAGCCATATGATAATCTATGATATCCTCTATTACTTCTTTAGGATTATTTACAAATCTAGGTGTATCATGAATTGCATATGTATATTCAATATCATCTGTATAAATTTTAATATATGCAATTACATCTCTATTAAATGTTAGAAAGCTTTCTCTTCTATTTTTGGGTATGTAATTTTCACCTAATCCTTTTAATGAATTATCAATTGATAATGCGTTTCCTATATTTATTATTCTTCTAGGCTTTTTGTTGACAATTTTTTCTTCATTTATTGACATTTATATATAAATATTTATTAACAATTTTTTTTTTTTATTAACAATTTTCAAGATTTGATAAATTTCCAACCAGCACTCTCACCACCTAGATATTCACATATTTTTTTCCAAATTTTATCAAGTTCATAGAGTTTTAAACGATCTTTATACAATTTTAGCTTTGGCAAAAATTCATTATATCCAAGTATTTGACAAAATTTATAAATGATATATGAATAGGAAAAGAAATTTCTTCTATTTTTACCTTTAAATAATTCAAATGGCTCCTGAATTTGTAAAAACCTCATTTTCATTTTTTCTTCCATTATAGAAGTCATTTGTAATGGAGGTATTTTTGTTATTCTATACAATATTTGGGTGGTATGATTATAATAATTTAATTTACGATGTTTTTTAAGATATCTTTTAATATCTGATTCAGTTAACTTTTCCAAAGAATTTTCCATCCTTTCACGAATGATTTCTTTGAAAATATTATTAATAACATCTTCTGAGACTTTAAAACTTTCTTTGCCTTGGATATTGGCTAAACAGTCACAAAAATGATTATATCTTTTGTAATCATTTTCTGCGGGTTTTATAGATGCTTTTTCTGGATTTGTTGAGACATTAATGCTTATTCCACAACTTAGACAAGTACTTATCCCTTCATCGATGTTCAATACTCGAAATTTTTCACATGTATAACAATAGTTATCTTCATTTATATTATTTTCACTGTATTGTAGTTCATCAGGGAAGATATTATATTTATACTTTTTATAATAACAATTATCAACACCATGGACAAATTTTTTTGCTTGATTTTCTGTATGTAAAAAAAGTAAAATAGCATTCTTTAATAAATAACTAGTACGAAGATTTTTGATATCATTTATTTCATTTTCTAGCCTTATTTGTTCAATTTGATCAATTCTTGAATAATCTTTTTTGATGGATAAATTTATAATTTTTTTTTTTAAATCTGGTATTTTTTTTTCTTTTATAACAATTTCTGAAAGTTTTTTACGATGTAGATTGCCAATGGTCTCTTTGTTAATCATAATAATTAATATACTTTATTCTTTAAAGTAGAGTAATCTTCACTCTCACTGCTCGTTGATTCCTCATCTGAATTAGGATCATAATCACTATCGCTACTATCAGAATCATGGAGAGGGTCTTCAGTCAAGAATTTTTTAAAATTCGGAATTGGCATATATACTATGAAATATTATTTTATATTCTACAATTCCCATATGCATAACTACTGATACCATCATCTAAAATATATCTTTTATCATCAAAAGGTGATAATGATATTTTATTAATTTGATAACTAGATATTTGATGATACTCTGACCTGATAGTTCTCATCTTATGTCTCATTGTATTACAATTATATAAGGTATCACGATAATCAGAGAGAGATAATTCACTCTTGATAACATTCTTTCGTACACCTTTAGCAGTTTTGTTTTCCTTGTTTTCAGTCTTGTAACTATACATTTTGCTTTTTAGACCAACAAATTCAGTGATTGGATCACCTGACGCTTCATCTTTGAATTTACCAATTACTTTTTTATTTTCTTTAAAAAAGAACTCTGAAGATTTGGGATAATCACTATTGTCAAATCGAGCCTTATCCTTAAAGAAGTCACTATATATGTCTTCTGCTTTTATATGGTAAAATAAAGAGTCAATATCAGTAAAAAGTAACTTCGCTTCTGGGTATTTTTTTCTGATATAGTTGTAATGGAAGTCATACATTAATGTTTTACTTAGATCTAGAATAGAGAATCCAACATAAGAGGGTTTATCTAAGACTAGTCTAGCCTTTTTCATTTGTACCCCAACTAAATTTTCATCAAATATTTTACTAGAAACGTATATTGGTTGCCTTGTCAATTTCAATAAATGATCTGGATCAGTTTCTAATTTGATATTAGATCTTTTTCTTAGGTTTTCCATGGTTTTACCAAACACAGAATTATTCATAAGTTTAAAGAAGTCTTTCTCAAAACTATTCTTAGCCATTGTTCTCTTTTCAGTGTTTAAATGGATGTATCTTTTCATCCAAGGCCGCTGGGAAAATTCCAATACTCTATGAATCTTCTTTAACTTCATACCAAGAGATAAATAAAGCTGCAAATTTCTGTAATGTAATACATACTTTTCTTTATTCCTTAGATTAGGAACCAACTTGTGAACTCTACCACTGCTAATATTTTCTTTCGCTTTTAAATCTTTGCAATACTTTGACAACATATCATCAGTGATTAAAATCTTTTCTGGTGCTAATGGATAATCATTATGCAAATCGTGTAGCTCTTCCGGATATTCTAAATCTACCTCTAAAATGACACCTTTTCTAGTATCATTTGTGTAATTTTCTAAGATGAAATCTTCAGAGGGAATCCATTTGAAATCAGATACTGGTAGTGACTGTGACATAGCCCATCCATAAAGATTATTTGCATCCAAATACATTAAATAACTACTTTCCAACTCTGGATTGTAACCCTTCATATACTTGTTGTTTGGTACAGCATGTCTGTGTGTAATAGTACTAATACCACCTCTCATACCCTTTTCAATGAATAGTTGTTGATCTATATCTGAAATTAAATCCAGATTTACATTAGTAATTTTCAGTAATGCATCCCAAGATAACCCAGGCGCTGAATAATAATGACAAGGATCTAGCCCATAGTCCTTCAAACATATAGTTCTGAAATTTTCAAATACATCCGCTAAGAGTAGAACATCAGTCCGCAAATATAGGTCATGATACTCTCCCATATCTCTGATTTGGAAAGTACTCCAGACCTCCTTTGCGTGTGAGTAGTCACTCTCTGAAATACCTGTATCATTTAAAATGCTATAAAAATCTTCTATCCCTGGTAAAGACTTCTCACTAAATCGCTCGAATGAGTCCATGTAATCATAAGGGTAAACACCTTTTCGCTTGATTAATCTGAATTGTTCATCATTTGGAAAAGCCCCCCGTGTATATGAGAACGCATCATCAGTTAAATTACTGCTTAATCTGTCTAAACTCTGACTCATAAATGAAAAACTATCAATGAAAGTTAAATGTTTTCCAATATTAAAACCAATATATTTCTCAAAATTACTTGCTATAACTGATAGATCAAGATTACATCCTTGCCTGATCAAATAACCAATATTTTGCATGATAAAATGACAATCATAACCTTTAAGATTATGAAAGATCACAGGAATTTTTAACTTTTCTGCGCTGATAACCCATTTTAGATTGCAATCATTGTGTGCTGCTCCACGATATTGACCAGTTATATGGCAATGATCTCTGACTTTCAATTCCCCACCATCCACATCTTTCCCATCCACCACTTTAAAACGACGATTACAAATATGACATTTAGTTGCATTTTGGTAATCTATTTCATTTTCCTTTGTCATCACTAATGGTTTCTGGAACTCTTCTCTCACTATTCTTTGACAATTGGAGACTTCAGATAGCATATCCCTGATAAACTTCTGGATACAATCAGGTCCACGGTAAATTACTTCTGGCTTGGAATATTTCTGATCATATCTGCAGACCAATTTATATGTGTAACCACAAGCCTTGTGACTCTGATAAGTACTCGTGTAAGATTTGCCATCAGGAGGAAGACAATTGTCTATCTTTTCTGTGATTGCTTCAAAATCAGCGTAAATAGTAAAAGGCACTGGTAACATTTTCTGGTGATTTTTAAAATAAATTTTTGATCCTGCTTCAGGCATTTTTATCGCTTGGGTTCCATTAATAGATAAGCAATCTTCTCTGTGAATTTCCAGAACTCTAGCAGAACTGCAACAATGAAGACAATGGAGACAAAAATATTTCCTACCATGATGTTTATTGAATGATGTCATAAATCGATTGAAATCCTTTATAAGTACATAGTGGCTCTTGTCCCCTTCTTCAATCCATAGTAATTCCAAGTGGTCTGTAAAATTAGTTTCTGATATTCTGATAGGATAAGCTCCCTTATCATAACCAAATAAATTAATATTAATCTCGTTTTGCTTTTCAATCCTTTTAATATCTTTTACAGTGACCGGAAAAGTGACACCAGTGTAATCTAACCGTTTCACCGTTTCTCTATCTGCCTTAGTTATCCTTTCTGGATGAACTTTTAGTGGATTTAAATACCTGTTATGACACCATAGAAAACATCTATTGTCTTCATTTTTGGGATTGATTAAACCCTTCATAGAGTTACGCAGTTCCTCTGGTAGCTGAATATATGATGTTCCTCTTAATGGAAAGTAAGAGACAATATTAATTATATGTAATTTTACCGATTCAAATCCCCAACCAGAACCTTCAGAGAGCCAAACAGCTATTAACTCTAAAATTCTTTCAATACCCTTATCGATACTTTCTTCTATATCTATTCTATTGGTTACAGTAAAAGGGCCAGCATTAAAATAAGGTTCTCTGTATTCAATCGTACCCTCTTTACGCTTTGATAATCGTACCCTTAGTGTAGTATTATATTTAAAACCCCTTCTATCTGATAATGATTTCATTAAAAGATCAAATATTGCTCGTTTAGTCCTACTTAACTGTATTGATGGATCATTACTATTAACAATTGGTACTTCATAAGATTTTGCATATCCTTTTAATGCTTTACTACGTTCAGGAATACTAATCGCTTCAGGTTCAGTTTTAGCTTCAGGGAAAAAAAAATTACTAATTGCTTTAGGGATAATTTTAGTAGTAAAATTACTAATTGCTTCAGGGATAAATTTCAATCGTTTAATTGGTTCAGGTATATAATATGGAATTATTTCATTAAATAAATTTTTAACCTTTTCTTGGAGTCTTTTAGGTAATGAAGCCGGTTCGGTAGCTGGTTTGGCAGGTGTGGCTGGTTTGGCAGGTGTGGCTGGGGCTTGTTCGGCAGGTGTTTGCCTCCTAGGTAATGCTTTTATCCTCTTTATTTTTTTCGGCACGAGTGGTTTTGGTAATGGTTTGGCAGGTAGGTGGGTCTTGGGTTTTATTTTAACTTTATTAATCATCTATGATATATTTTATGTAACTAATTTTTTTTTTAAATTATTATTAGTTAACTTTGTTAACATTATTATTACCAGTAACTACATTATTGTGTAAGTTTCTATTATGTTTCTTTGTCTTTAGATGCATATATTTTCCTCTATAAGTGTAATTTTTTCCATTTCCGCAGACATCACAATACCAAGCATAACTTTTGAGTTTTTCATTGATATATTTGTTTCTCTTTTCTCGTTTCAATTGTTCTTCTGTTTTTTCCATGTATATAATTATTTATCATATCTAATTTTTTTAAATAATTTTTTCTAAATCTTTTAATGGCACCCAACTGTTAAATTCGTCTGGGTAACCTTTCCATTTGACTAATGCTTTTCCTTTTGACTTTCTGATAATTTTCTCTATTCTATAGACCTCTTGATCTGTCTTTTGTAACTCTTCTCTGTAGAAAGTACCCTTAATCACTTCACCATTTAAGTCTTTTATCTTATAAGTAATAGGATTAGTGAATCTAATTTCGTCTATGATGAAAACTTCTTCAGTCCAATTAGGAGTATAGCCTTTATCAAAGGTCACCCTTTTGTATTTGCTTATTCGGACTCTATCACCTACTCTAAATTCGGGTTTTCTATTTGTTTTTGTTTTTTTGATTTCTCTCGCTAAATCACCATATAAATTAAAATAAACTTTTCCATAGTTTTCAGGTTTTCTAGCTTGGATAGGCGTCATTCCTATTGATCTATGTCGGCTGTTGTTGTAAGAGGCGAGTATTTTCGGAAGGATGTCAACGTAGACTGTATTGTTTTGCATAGTGAATCTCTTATACATTTTATCTTTGATAGTTCTATTCCATCTCTCACAAACTGATGATTTCTCTTCATTTTCAGTGGAATAGACCTTTATCTTATCCTTAGCTAAGAGATCCAGCACATTTTTGTTATAATATTCTTTTCCTTTGTCTACCCATAACATTTTAGGCTTATTAGAGAAAAATAAGCTTTCAAACGCCTTAGAGACTTCTAAACCTGTTTTTGTCTTTAGAGGTACTATCCAACCATATTTACTGAAAAGGTCTAAGACCATTAGTAGATATTTATAACCTCGGTTCCATTTGCTAAGCTTTTGCATATCAACTAAGTCTGAACACCAGATGTCATCTACATTATGTGCAATGACTCTTCGCTTACGAAAATTTCGTTTTATAGGTTTATGTAACTCATTAGCTAGCCCTTCCCATGTGTCTAAATTTTTAGCGTTTTTTTTTTTAACTCCTAAACCAAGTTTTTGCTTTGTATTAATAGTGTTTCTAGCTAACCAATGACCCCACTGTCTCTCATTCCAGGGAATTGCATCTAGAGCTCGGACCATTTTCTTGTCAGCCACATTTTTACATGATTTTACATTACCTCCCTTATCAGCACATACTGAGTAATCAACATCGTGTTGCATGGCTATAGCATCTGTCTTACCTGTTGGCTGATCATAGATTTCATAGATTTGGCCTGTGTTTCGATCCCATTTTACTTGTCGTTCTAAATCATTGTAAGGGCCAGTATATTTGTGTCCTGGTAAAGTCCAACCAGCTTTCGGTTTAGGTAACTTACCTATTGCTTTATGAATATCAAGACCCCTTCCCCTTCCCCTTCCCCTGATTTTTTTAGAAAGATCATCTGCCAGAGAGTCAATTGCTCTATTCAAATACCTTTTACCAATGCCTTTAACTTTGTCTTTTACATAGTCAGATTTTATTGCTCTACTAGCTCCCCTTTTACCTAGGTTGTACAATCCTTTTGCACCAGCAGCCAACCCTTTGACAATTAGTTCATCAAAACCGCTTCCTTGCATTTCCGCTTTAGATATAAAACGAAATTTTGTAATTCCACATTCAGCGCAAATACATCGCATTGCATTTCTACCATTTTTTGTAATTACAAAAGTTTCAGAATTAGGTATACATTCTGTCCTTTTTCTTTGTCGAACGCAATAAGATAACATATATTAATTAATATTATAATAAATATATGTTAATCTATTGTTAACAAAGTTAACTATAATATAGCTCCTATGAGGGGAATTCCCTTAAATGGACTGTTTTTACCTAGTAATAGCCCTTTTCCTTTTCTACCTCTTCCTACCGTACCTGACTTAACAAATTTAGTTTTTGTTATCCCACATTCTGCGCATTTACATTTCATCATGGCACGACCATTTCTTGCCTGTACAACCCTTTCTGAACCAGGAACGCACTCTGTCTGTTTTCGTTGTTTTACACAATAGCTTTTCATCTATATAATAATTATTTTTTTTTATTATTTTAATATATTATATAATGGAACAAATTGTCATTGAAAAAGAAATACGTAGAATAGAAGCGATGTATAAACATTACAAACTTCTTTATAGAAAATTGCCTTTTTATGTTGTTCTGGAGAAACTAAAAGAGTGAGAAATATGAGAAATAGTTTGAAACGAGATTTAAAAAACATGAGAAGTCTTCAAAGTAATTTAGCAAAATAGTTTTCTATGAATTTTTCATTCTCTTCTGTGTCAAAGCTAAAAACTTGCAATAAATCGAAATAATCTACTCCTTTATGCATTTCATTCAAGAAATACAAGCAAAAATAGCCACAGGTTGTAGTATAGAGATTCTGTATTTGTCGGTTTTGGTGTAGTAAATTTAAGTTTTTCTCTTTTGCATGGTTTACCAACTCTTGAAAAGGTGGCATACCAAAAGAGTCAAAGTAATTTATTGTACCATCACTAACATTGGTTGTAACCCAATGACTACCACTCATATAATGAGGTTCTAAATTATAGATAAAAAGCGCTAACTTATGATTATGTGGTACAGTCTGATCTCTACTTAAAACATTCTTGATAGGAATCCCTAAGTATTTACACCAATCTAAAAGATCAAAATTACTCATTGGGATATCTTTATGGAATTTAGGCTTTTTTAGTTCTTTTTTTTTTTTTTTTTAACCCTACCCCTACCCCTGCCCCATGTCCCAATAAAAGGTGGTGGAGCCATAGGCATTCCCATACGAGGACCTCCTCCTCCATCCGATTTCCCCATTCGAACTCCTCCTCTTCCTTTTATACTTCCTCCTTTTAATGCATCAATAAGCATTGGAATACCAATACTAGCTATTAACGTACCAATACCATTACCTACTTGTCGTTGTGTCATTTTGAAAAGTAAGTCTTCTCCTAATTTATGAGCTCGGGCTAAATCTCCTATTTGTCCTTTAGTTAGTAGATCACCCAATTGAGCTAACATAAATAGTTTATTATTTGGTACTTGATACACTTGTCCGCCACTAATTTTCTTAACTATTTGACTAGCACCTTCAGAAGCTAACCCTGCTAGAGCAGACAATCCTAGTGTTTTACCGATAGTTGGTGCTACATTCTTTAATACTGGCAATATTGAACTAAAGATACCAGACCCAGATTGACGCCTGATATTATACTTTGATATAGTAATTACCATTCCTCGATTAGCTGCTTGTGCCTTAGCTAGTCTCTTAACAGTATTCATTGGTACCATAAGGACATTGGAACCACTTAACGCATTTTTACTTAAGCGTAAACTTATTTCTTCTCTGTTTCTGTAAGCCTTAGATAGTTTTCGTTTTTGGCCTTCAGAAAGTTTTATAGAAATTTGATGTAGTTCAGTCATTATATATTATTTAGGGACTTTTTTAAATTCCTAAATAATATATGTTCTGTGCCTTTGTCACAGTCTATGACGTTATTAATCAGATCCAATCTTCTTCTTCATCATCATCTAAGATGAAGTCTTTAAAAAGATCTTCTTGCTCTCTATATGATACTTGCATTAATTTTGGTTTTAGAGTAGCTCCAAAAGTTCCAGTTGTAATTGAAAACCAAGCAGCAATAAATTTCACTTCGCTTCGTGGGCCTATTGATACTGATTCATATTCAATCTTTTCTCGATCCCATGTAAAAAATCTTGTAGCTAGTCGATCATTTCTAAAAAATAGATTAAACTCCATCTTTGATGGGTAATCTTGATACACTCTCTCTTCATCAACCATTTTATACGGTTTTTTACAGATTCTTTTCCAAGAACCACCTTGACCGTATTCATCATAACCTGATACAGCTTCTCTTGGTATTTTTTTTTTATTATTAGAATGTATATAATCAATGAAGAATTGATCCAATTCTTTGGCTTTTTCTAGATATTCCCCATCACAACTAATTTGCATGCTAGTACCTTGATATTCTCCATCTTTATTATAGTTTTCTTTTAATCCAAAGGGAGTATATCCTTCATATTTAACAAATAATGTCCTTCCATTGTATAATATTCCAATCTGCGTTCCATTGTGCTTATTTGGCTTTGGTTTTGCAAAAGTTATCTTTGAAGTGTCAATATGGAGAAAATCGACTATTTCTTCTTTGTTCTGACTTTCGTTCACTCTTTCTTTAACTCTCATTTATATTATATTAAAATATTTTTTCTAAGTATTTTTTTTTAGACAATAACTAATTGATCTCCCACTTTATCAACAACAACATCTTCTTCATAGAGAACAATTGCATGCACTCTAAAATCAGCAGCTGCGGCTTGTGAGAGGCGAAATCTTATGTTAAGTTGCTTTGGATCTCTGCTTAACTGTTCTGTTTGATAAGTTAAATCAAAATATAACATTGGGTAAAGACTCGAAAAATTAGCGATATTCAATTGAGTACCTGTATTATAATCATTCTTTTTCCATGAATAATTCATTAAATCATAATAGATTCTTGTTTTACTTTCTGTATCATATTCAAGTTCTGGATAGTAGACACCATTACCATATTCAAGACGACATGTGCTAAGATGACTATTATTATTGGCTGCGTTCAGTTTAAAAGTATCAAAAATATAAGGATTTGCTGTCATATCATTTGTCTTAAGTCTCTGGAAGTAGAGGAAAACATGCTGTACTTTATCAATACTAGCTGAGATTCTGAAATCACCACTGTTTCTGGTAGTATCTGAAGTTTGGTACATTTCTTTGAGGTATTTCCATTTACTGGGTTTTTGGTATTCACTGATGAATTTAGTCATCAGAGCATCTTTTGGTTCTAGTCGGGGTACCCATAGATAAAAACGATCAATTACTAATCTCAATGTATCAACTGCCCCATATAATACTTCAGCGTCCGGTGTCAGTTCTATTTCAAATTGGAGATCCATTGGTGGTAACAATCGTCCTTCTAATTCTTCGAAAAAAGAATACCTATTTAATGGAATACTTGTATTAACATGAGCTCTGTTAGCTGTTAATAAACGCCTACTTTCCAAACCAGTGTTTGTATCATCTGAAGTGGCATCTGTATCTAAATACCATAAGCTATTTTTGGCTGTACTACGCCCAAAATCATCTGAATATTCTAAAAGATTTTTTGCAAAAGTTACAAGATGAAGATTATCAGTGTCGTAGACGATTTTTCCTGCACTCTTTATTACCATATGCTTAATTAATGAATGCGAGCCATTAATAATTGTTGTTCTGGCGTCTGCATTGTCCCCACCATTTGCTTTAAGGTCTAATCTGAATCGCACTTCAAAAAAGGCGTTAAACCAATCAAGCATAATACCACGATCAGTAACATGAAATTTGTATCCTTTCTTATTTTGCTCTTGAGTATTGGCAGGAGCTCTTATAGCATCTTGAAGACGAAATTGCACTAGTTCGTTTCTCTGAACATTCTCTGGTGATCTAAATGCCATTATATATTTTTTATCATATTTTTTTTTTCTTTAAGATCGCGCTATAAGATTATTAATCAGTGCATTAACTTCATCCTGAGTCCTTGGCTTTGCTCTACCTGGCTTTGACTTTGTTGACTTTGTCGCTTTTTTAGACCCTGAGGACAGCCTTTTTCGGATAAGCTCACCTGATCGCTCTATAACTTTATCAGCAGCCTTTTTACCAACTCGTTCTCCCGCTTGAGATACACCAGCTTGTATTGCTTTTTTAGCAAATGGTTTTAAAACCTGTCCAGTTAAAGCACTAGCTACCTTTTTTAGTGGTTTCATAAGATTGTCTACTATAATTCCATTGCCGCGGTGTTTGTAGACATATCGTCCCGTTCTTGGGTGATAAATCTTTTTGAACTCTCTTGACTTCATATATAATTAAAATGGAACTTTTTTTAAGATTAATGAAAATGCTGTGTCAGCATGATTTAAATAGACTGGTCTTCTTAAACCATCAGTTACATAGATTCGAACGCTTGAAACTCTTGTTTTATTGATAGGATTAAATATAACACGACGCGGTTCAAGGGTAAAATTGTAAGAAGGTCTCAGCGTTCCTGTACCAAAACTAAAAACAATATCTGATTCTACCCCATCTACTAATGAATCAGAGACTAAATCACAGTGAATATTTAGGACATCTGTATCTTCTGATAGGTTAGGTACTTTGGGGCTAACGTTTCTCTCATCTCTTAAGATCACTTTATCGAATCCTATTAGTTTACCAAAATTAGATTTACGCAGGTCAAGCTGATAGTTAGCGTCTAAAGTCACTAAGACTCTAAAAGTTGGTTCATCAAAAGTCACCGTAATTGGAAATTCTTCATCACCATCACCGCGGACTATTTTAGTCTTTTCCTTAATGTAATTATCAATATCAGTGTAATCCCAAACTCCTTTTGGAAAATCAATATCTGTAAATGTTTTCCCACCGTCTTTACTGTAAGCTATCTTTTGATTGTTATAACCAGAATTTATATTTGTCCATGTAAAAGCCATTGAAATAATTTTATTAAAACCAATATACCAAATCCCATCACTGTGTTCATAGTCCAGCGTTCTAGAAAACCTTGTAGTAAAATCACCAGGTCGATTACCAGGTTCATCTTTAACTGCAAAACTGCTTAATGAGATTTCTCTCTCCATATACTAATGTAAATAATATTTACTAGACCCCGAAATATTTTTTCACTAACTTTTGATATTGCGACTTATTGATTGATTTTGTTCTTAGTAGAGTGTCTAAGATAGTTTGACCCATATTTCTCATCTTGACACTTGTATTGCCTGCTTCCATTTCGCCAATAATTAGTGTTAATTTCTTTAGTAATTCTTGAGCATCATTATAGAAATAGACACCACTTCCCCTCTTGACGCCACTTCCCTTTGTACTTTTCTTTTTCTGTACTTTTAGATAGTCTCTATATTCTTGAATAGGTTTTAGTCTACTATCTGCAAATTTATGAGCCATATCCTTTTCTCGCTCTAGCTTTTCTATTACATCTCTAGGAGCATTATTTTTTATAGCTTGATTTAGTCTTTTACTTGTATTTGTTTTAAATGTACTTGTAATACTGCTTATTTCAGAATTTGCTCGTTTTATGTTACTCTCGAGATATTTACTACGTTTAACTGGTGTCATTTCTGGTTGGGATAATCTCATTTCAACATCATCATAGTTAGGAAGACCTGTACTATCTAAAATCCTATTAATATCTCCTCTATCTAAATCATCATCATCATCAGGTGGTGCTTCAATTTCTAAAGGTCCTTCTTCCACAAAAGAATATTCTGGTGGTAAAGATTCATCTCCTCCTAGATTCCAAAAACTAGGATCCATTTCATATTTTGGTGGAGGACCTTTAGGTATTATTTGTTTTTCTGCCTGTGGCGCTACGTAATCTTGGAGATCTAATAATCCTTCTACATCCATATCTTCATATGGATCTACTTCTGGTGCATAATCAATTTCATCTGGTTTACCTGCCGGGCCGGGACGTATTCTCATTTGTGGTCTATTCTTAGGCTTTTGTGCCTTTAACCCATCTATGATTTCATCTAGTCTAAATGATTTTGTTATCCGCTGGTCAGAAGTCTTACTCTTTATCTTCTCTTCAGTGATCTCATCATAAAGCTGATTCTTCATCTTTCCAGTCTCAGTCCGCTTCTGAGCTAATCGTTTCCAATTTGAGAGACTCATATAATATTTATATTTTTTATATTATGTGAAATAATATGCGACATTTATTTAAAAAATATTAATTATATAGATGAAAATTCCTAATTATGATTCAGCTTCTAATAATGACCGCAATTTCAAACGACTGCTACCTTATATGCCTTCAGACACTTTTCGAATGTTAATTTGTGGACCAAGCGGTTGTGGTAAAACTAACGTTCTCATGCATATGCTTTATAATCTACTCTACTATGATAAGATTTACTTGTTTTCTAAAAATCTTGAGCAACCAAAGTACAGACAACTATTAGAAACATTTCAACCCATTTCAGAAGAGGCTGGTTATGATGTCATAGAAGAGAGTAATGGTGATGTCATTCCTCTGGAAAGCCTAGATAATGATAACCAAAAAATAGTGATCTTTGATGATTATGTTTGTGAACGAAACCAAAAACCTCTCATTGAATATTTTATTGGTGGTCGTCATAAAAATTGCAGTGTAATCTATTTAAGTCAATCTTATTATCTCACTCCCAAAGACATCAGGTTGAATTGCTCTCATTTTTGTATTTTTGACTCTCCAAGTAATGCAGAGAAAGCAAGAATGTGTAAAGAAGTCAATGTACCTAAGAAGCGATTCGAGAGTGCGACTAGTGAGCCTTATAGTTTTGCGTACATTGATAAGACAAAAAAGACAATCAGAAAAAATTTCAATGAAAATATATAGGATGGATAATGGAAATGGTAATGACAATGGTAATGACAATGGTAATTACAATTGTAATGACAACGGAAATGGTAATGACAATGGCAATGAATGTGGCTGTAGAAGTGGTAATGAAACTGAAAGAGTAAATTATAAAGAAGAATGTAAGAGACTAACAAATTCAATAATAGTTAATTTGTCAGAAATGGATTTTTATTATGAAAATATTAGTGCCAAGTTACTAAAACTAAAATCAATTGAAGAAGAGTACAACGAAGTTATTGACGATAGAATATTGTCGTTAACTAAAAGTCTTTATAGCTTACATAGCGATTATTTGAGAGACACATCGGAATCTGAAGATTCTGAAGATTTTAATATTCATCGGAAAATGTTAAGTTTGGATTACTTAATAGACGAAGAATAAATTTAATTTAGTATATTATATATGGGTTTTAGCAATGGACAACTTGAATCATCATCAAAAAGTGGTAGAGGTGAAAAAGGTGATCCTGGTTTACCTGGAATTGGATTTAGTCTAACTGATGATGGTAATTTTGACATTGATAGTAAGCGATTAACTGAAGTAGCCCTTCCTATCCATAATAATGATGCAGCAACAAAAGAGTATGTAGATAGACATATTTCTTCAGGGAGTGTAACAAAAAAATATGTAGACGATGAAAACACTAGACAAGATATTGCTATTAACAGTAAAGCAGAAAAGACTGATGTCCTTCTCAGAGATGGGACTCAAAGCATGTTAGATAATCTGAATTTAAATAATCACAATATTATTAATCTCAAAGACGCTAGTGAGAATAATGAGGCTGTCACTTTCAGTCAATTAAAAAGTCATACTGATCATGTTCAAGTTAATTATCATTTACAACCAAATATGAGATTTTTTAAAAACTTTGGTGATAATGCTGAATTATCATCAAGTAATTTACCTCCTAATTTTAACCCTAAAGACCACTTTTTTTATCAACATGTGCATTATAATCTCTATTTAGTAGCTAAAAAAGGTTTTGATAATGGTTTTGGTGGTCAAGCTTGGGTCTCTCTAAAGATGACTAATGACTCATTGAAAGCAGGAATTTATACAGTAGTTTTTGAAATTTTTACCAGGTCAGCTGTTTCACCACCAATCTTATCTGATGAAACTTTGATTACACAGGTTCATGGTGATGATAATTATAATGTAATAACATTTTCTCACGACTATAATGGACAATATACCAAAGCTTTTATTCAGTTCAGTAGTAATGGTCAACCTGGTGAAATTACCTTCCAGATTAGATATTATGGTAGCCGTTTTAGAAATTTTCTATTGTTTTTATTTTATTCAAGAGTAATAGCAGGTAAGCAAAATACTCATTTTAATCACAATCTTTTAAGTGTCAAAAGTACTGATTATTCTGGCACTATTTTGTATTTTGAACCGATTAATATGAATAGTCAAAAGATAGTCAATCTCTCTGATCCAACTGCCCCCAAAGATGCAGCTAACAAAGAGTATGTTGACGATAGAGACGCTAAACAGGATATTGCTATTAATGATTTATCTTCTCGTAAAGCAGACAAAACCTATGTTGATGATCAAGACGGTAAACAAGATATTGCTATTAATGATATATCTACTAGAAAAGCAGACAAAACCTATGTTGATGATGAGATTGCTAAGATTGATTTAAGCCCTATTTCAAATTAGATGGTTCTCGTGCTATGACAGGAAATCTCAAGATGAATGACAATAAAATAACAGATTTAGTTACACAAGATGATGTAGCTATCAGTGATTACCCTAATTATGTAAAAGATTCTAAAATGGCTGTTAATAAACTTTATGTCAATGAAAACTTTTTAAAATTAAAAGGTGATGACTATGACTTAAAAGGTAAACGAATAAAAAATACTGAACCATATGTTGTCAATACTTTTGATACAAATGATTTGGTCTCCAAGGCATTTGTCTTAGCAGAAATAAGTAAGCTACCTACAGATGTATTAAAATTGGATGGTTCACGCGCAATGACAGGTGATCTCAACATGAACGATAATCTCATTGTGAATTGTGGGCGATTAACAATGGTAGCTGATGGTAATAGTCCAATTAATATGAATAATAGTTATCTTTATGGTTTACCAAATCCTTTGAATGGTGATGATGCTGTCAATAAAACTTATGTTGACAATGGAGATAATTTGAATTTACCTTTAAATGGTTCCAGATCAATGACTGGAAATCTCCATATGGGAGGAAATGCTATTATTAACTTGAAAGATCCAAATTCATCAGATAGCTTTCACGCTTCCAATGTTAACTATGTTAATAGGACAATTAGTGATAATAACGCTGTAATTAACTCTTTGATAGAAGATAAAGTCAGTGAAGCAGAAGCACTTAATATTAAAGCAAACCGACAAGATAATGAATTCTCTTTTGTCATGGATGATGACCTATTTAAGGAAGATGATGATGATATTACCAAAGTAAGAAAAGTCGACAAAGATTACTATGATATCAACAAAGCTACTTATCAATTTAAAATTAAGTATGACTCTGCTATCGGTTATTATAGCGGAAAATTAAGTATTGATTTAAGACCTTTAGATTTAGGAGAGTATACGATAGCTTTTGAAATGTATTATGGTAATCAAGTTGATCAGGACCAAGTGGTTGTCGATGCAGTATCTGATACTTTGAATGTTTCACGTAATAATACAAATACTTTTTCCGATCACAGTAGAACAATTATCAATTTTCATAAATCTGGAAACATTGGGATTATTGATTTAGATATTGATTTAACTTTAAAGTATAAGAGTGGTGTGACTTATGATGCAGAAACCAGCATGTTTGTAGTCCTTTATGGCGTAAGTGGTCATCAGAATGACGTTGACCCGCGAACTTGGGATAGATTCTATACCATCAGAAACAAAATCGTCTATTTTGAAGCACCTATAGATATGGGTAATCGACAATTAAAAGGATTAAATGATGGAAATGAAAACAGTGATGCTGTTAATGTGAAACAACTAAATGAAACAGAAGATAATATTGTAAAATATGTTGATGGTGAAATTGCAAAAGTAAATAGTGAAATTGCAAAAGAAAATCCTACTATTAATGAAAATAAAAATGTTATAGAATTAATAGTAAAATATATATTAAGTAATGATTCAAAGATTTCTTTAATAAAAGATTTGTATTTTTCTGATAGTAATGAAGGTAGAACACCAAATACATATGCGTTTGTAACTACTGGTGATAACACAGGTGATTTTACTTTTTATTATGTCTTCCAGCATAGTGCAATTACTAATAATGTAATGGCTGTACATTTTGATATTAAGAATACAAGAGGTGTATTTATTTTTGTTGATAAAAGCAAAGTAGTAATTTCACGTAATCCTACAATAGATGAACCATCTTTAAGATCATTTAATATTCCAAATAATTCTTTAGGAAAGCAAGTCCTATTTTGGATTTGGGTAAAAGGCACAGTTATGAATATAATTTTTAGTGGAATTAGTGCTCCAATTAATGTGGGTAATGCTTTTGTAGATACTACTATAAGAAGAGTAAATGTAGAAGATAATCCTTTCACTAAAAAGAGAGGATTAATAACTAAAAATATTTATGATAATACCAGTCAAGCTTATCAGTTAATAAAAGAATTTGAGAAGAGCGAAGGAACTATTATATAAATAAATATATATATGGGGTTTACTAATGGACAACATGACAAACCATCAACAACAGGAAAAGTAGAAAAGGTTAAAAAAGGAATAGGCTTAAAATTAACTCCAGACAACCATTTCCATTTACAAAACAAGAGATTAACTAACATTTCCGCTCCAATAAATGATCATGATGCAACCACTAAACGTTTCGTCGCTGATTTATTAAAGACAAAAGCAGCAACTACATACGTTAACAATGAACTAGCTAAAAAGACTAACTCATCTGCTTTAAAGGATTACGCTTTAATTACTGATTTAGGAACTTTAGCAATCGAATTCAATGATGCATTAAAAAGCAAAGTCGATTACAATGATTTAGAGACTAAGACGCAAGATAATAATTTAGCAGCTAATACGCAAAAAACATACCCGTTCATCACCGTCTATGCAGAAGAGAATGGACCACTGATTAAAGGTTCTCTCCAATGGAGTTTCGGTAATGGATGTGAGCGAAATAAGCAATATGGTTGGCCTAGTCCTGTAGACGGTAAAATAGTTCGTGGTAGCATTTGTGTTTGTGCTGGCAATCATCAAGCATCCGAAGTGATCGTTGGCTTAGTTCTTAATGGCACGGATAAAGATTTAAAAATTGTCAAATCTGTGGATGAATGGTCAAAGATGACTATTTTCAGCGATCCGATTACGATAAAAGCCGGCGACAGAATAAATTTTCGTAGCAAAACATCGAATTCTGCTGTAACACACGCGATGGTAAACTTATTGATTCAAATTGATGTCTAGTATGAAAATATATGAAGCGTGTCTGAAACTCATTTGCATCAGACACGCACGTGTAAATTCACGTTTTCTTTAGACCAGCCTCAGGGTCAATTTTTTTTTAACCAATGGAAAACGAGATAAAAGCATTTGCATACTAGACTTTTCACAAAAAGCTACAAAATTTTGAAAAATTCACACATTTGTTCAAAATTTTGAAAGATCGCTGGATTGATTCAAGATGCTGTTAACACGCGTTTCATCCAGCTACCGACAGCCACCGAGCATTTTTTGTCACGCATTTTAGAAAAATTTATCTTATCCAAAGAATAGATGGATATTAAAAGTTTATCTTCTTTGATAGATGAAAGTAGAAAGTTTATTAAAATTTCTCTCGAAAAGAGGGGAAAAAAATCAATCACCTCATTTGAAAAGATTGAAGGTTTTAATTTAAAAGATTGGAAGAAAAAGTTAGCGTGTAACGGTTTTATTAGAGACCAAACTGTAAACCTTCAAGGTGATCAAACTGAAAAAATATATGATGAATTAATCCAAATGGGCTATGATAGTGATCAAATTGTTTTTAATTTATAAATATAATAAAATAATATAATGGTGGCTAAAAAGAATATTTTCGATTGGAATCATATTTCAGACAAATTATCGACTGATGAAGTAGACGAACTAAAGTCTTATTATCTAAGCTATCATAGGAAATGTTGGGCTTTTAAAAAGGCTTACAAAAGATTCAAATTGTTCAAATTCATTGGTAATTCACTCTCTGTACTGACCGCTTCAGGTGGTATTGCTAGCGCTATCGCTACTGGTGGTATCAGTCTAATAGCGATTAGTACAGTGGCATTATTAGTTAAAGGCTACATGGAACACAAAGGTTTAGACTTAAAAATTCAAAATTGTACCTATGCCTATCAAAGTTACCAGCATTTGTTAATAATGATTCGAGAAGCGATGCGCTCAGGTGATCTTAACCGAGAAAGTTTAATTAATCAAATGACAAGCGTTGACAATTTTGTGATTGATAATAGCCCAATTATTGATAAATATTTAAAGATGTATGACACTGTCCACTGACTTCAGACACACGCTAGTATGCGTGAGTACGTGTTTTGAATATTAATGATAGGTGACATGCAAATATCGACCAATTAAAATTTGTCTGATGCATCAGACTACTCTAATTACGCATCGTGAGAACAATCTAAATTTTACTATATCCAACGCATCTTACGCTAACTACGCATCTTACGCTAACTACGCTAACTACGCTGAGTTAGTGTAAAATGAGTAAAATGTCCTCAACTCATGTTTTCACGATACTCTAACTACGCATCTTACGCTAACTACGGTTAACTACGCTAAGTTGTGTAAAATGCGTACTGTCCTGGTGTGCCCTAATATAACACTACTAAGAGGCGATATTCGTATTCTCGCCTTTTTTCAAATGCAGAAGACGTTTATCTCGTTTTAACAATATTCCCACGCATGAGCCTCCATTGTAAGCAAGTTCCAGTCCAGTACCTAGAATACGAATATCGTCTATTGAGTACGTTTTTCTTTTTGGAGAAGCTATCCTACGTAATCAACAGCATATAAACACTGCCTTTAACATTTGTCTGAAATAGGGAGCTAATTATAAGGTCTGAAACAGGACATTGATTTAAGTGTCAGGTATTAAAAAGGGTATCCAATTTTTGGCCAGGTTATTATTAGGGTTGGGAAAATCGCAGATGTTGGTCTTCAATATGGTAAGGGTTTTGGAAAGCAGATACCCCTCCGCCCCTGGCGGGAGAGAGGGGTAAGAATACTTTAAGGTATGCTGGTGAAATAGTGGTGGGAGTTAGAAAGATCCAGCTCTTCTAATTGGAGAGAACATCCGGTTAAATCGATTTCGATCACGAAACTGACTGATTTATGAAGATTGCTTTATTCAAGTTCCCGCGTTGTTTTCTTGCAATGGACTTAACAAATGGACTTAACATGACATAATTTCAGGATTAGTTTCAGCTAGCAAATCTCGTTCCATCAACTGGATCTTCATTTTTGTATTTAAATCTAGTGTTAATGCATCTAGTTCCACAGGATATCATGACGTTTCCGACGTTGACTTTCATTTTTAAAACTGAAGCCAAAAAGCTGTTTGTAATTTCATAGTATAGAACAAACTGAGATAAGGGACATTAGTAAATTCTCAGCTCCGACTATTGCATTTCTAGCTTTTTGATTGGCTAAAAAACTCCGACTATGAGCCAATAGTCGGAGTTTTACGTCATATGGAAAACAGTGCGCCAAGTTTTAAAATTTTCCGCACGAAGTTTTCAACTTCAGCCCTCTATAATGGCCGAAATAAAAATCGGCGGCAAAACCCGGTTTGAGAATTTACTAAAACAATTATTCCATTCGCCCTTGTTGGATATGAAGTGATTATAACCAACTCGCGCTACGCGCTTGTTGGTTATTTTATCACTTCATATCCAACTCGGGCTCATGGAATAATTGTTATTTATTTAACGGTCCCTGCTAGGTACATCTGTGGCTATGACCCATGCAGCGAAGCCGTTTACAAGGAGGTTCCAACACCACGCTGTTTTGTTCGTGAACTCCTTCAATCAAAGGATGGATAGCTGCAAAACCTAGTTGAATGTTTTGGTTTTTTAACTGTTCAGTTAATAATAACATTTGGGGCTCGAACCCACGACCCTCAGATTAAGACTCTAATGCTCTACGGACTGAGCTAGCCGGGCACCTACTAACAACATTACATAAATTTAGAGATATTTTAAAGAAATACATGAGTCCAGTCTGTGAGCAACAAAATCAACATAGACAAGAGCAATGACACACGAATTATGTGTCTTTAATGTAAATTCTAACTTTTGAACTGTGTTTTCAACAAGCGCTGTTCTGTTAAATCGTCAATATTCTTAGAAAATAAAGAATAAATAAAAGAAATAATACCAGAATAATACCGGAAAAATACCAGAGGGGTAATATATTCATCAGAATTGACATGTCTTTCAAATTTAAGCTCGCCACCGCGTCGCCAAGGTGGAAGACGAGGGAGAAGAACAGCTGAGTGAAGAGGATCACGATGATGACGACGCCGGCTGCGTAAGCAAGTTCATGAGCTCAAAGCTTGGCGTCAGCAGCAATGATAATGATGATGACGATGATGATGGTGATGAGAGACGTCTAAGCGAATTAATGAATTCAAAACTTGAGGTTGGGGAAAAAAGATGACAACGATGATGATGACAATGACGATGGTTTCCTATAAACAAGTTGATGCGCTCACTGAAACTAAGCGTCAGCGGTAAAGATGTTGACGATGACAGTGATAACGTTGACGATAGTATAAGAAGTAAACTTCCCTCGAGATTTAAGCGTCCAAATCGGAAGGGCTTTGAAAAGGACAAGAAAAACAGATTTGGATATGGGCAATCAAAGCACGTTAAGTTAAGCGATGGTTAGAGAACGCAAGCTAAGCAGCTGCCATGTTGAAAAGTACCGGGGTAATGCAGAGCAGTTGGATGAACAACATGGCGGCCATCAGTCGACCTTTCAACACGTTATCTCTGAATTCAAGTAAATCTTTTTTCTCTTTCTTTCGCTTAAAATATGGAATTCAGGGTGGGTCATAATTAAAATTTCAACTCATCTACTTTAGTCTGGTACTACATACGTGTATGGTGTGTTGGATCCTTCTCTAAATGAGGTTGAGGAGGTTGTCTTTCATCTTAGTTTGTTCCTTTTTTGATAAAAAGCAGAAATAAATCCTTCATTTTATATTTGTAGTAATTTAAATTAGATGATTTCATGTTATTTTTGTAAAGAGAAAGGAAAATATATATTGGGAGTCCATGGGCCTGGTTCATTCATCCAGGGTCCAGATTTTGTCGTTTCCCATGCAAGCACATGCACTGTATAGCAGGATGCTAGCAATTCTGTGCTACCTGTGCCAGCAGCAATGATAGATTGAAGCCTCATTTAATTGCCCTTACAGTTTCTTACATTTTTGGAAAAGCAATTACTTCAGCGTGGTGCCACCCTTGGGGTTTTAAGGTATTCTAATTAAACGTAGTGTACATAAATATAGTAAATTACAGTGATGTAGTAAAATGACAGCGCTAAAGGAATAACGTTCGTGCATGGCCAAGAAAAGGAAAACGAACTTTACAACTGAACACGGTGAAGGCTGACCATAGAATGTCTCATCCTGCTAACGGCAACTAATTTCAAAAAGTAATCCCACTGAACACTGCGCACCTCGAACCCGCCCCCAACCCTCTGCTCCGTGCCGGCAAAATAGCAATTTATGTTAATTTGGGATTATCAAAAATTACATAGTCCCTTACCTAATTTTTCTTTTAACTTTTTAACTGTGAGCGCACCAATAAACGCAGCTTGAAAATCAACTTGCGTGGCTCTTCATGCGAGTTGATTTTTGCCTGCACTCCCGCATGCTTGCTAGATTAACCCAGAGAAAAATTAGACACTACCAGTGCTCTAAGACTGACAGTTTATAATTTTCACGACAATTGTTAGAGGCTCGCGTTAGTGGCCGACTTCGATTCAGAATTTTTGGGTCAAAGATAGATTTTCAAGTTAGACATGTTTAGTCCAGAGTGCTAAGGCTAACCGGGTAGACTGGGAGCACAAACAGTAACTCCATACAATCTACCTTGGGTACAAGAGGTACGGGTAACGGGATGCTTCGGGTCGGCCGTGACACGAGAACCGCGCGTGAAACACCTCTGGTACCCAGCGTGATTGTATTCATTCTCGGCTCGAGAAATGAACAAACATCTGGTTTACATTGAAACATCGTAATTATAGTTGTGCGTTTCTGAATTCGCTCAAAATTCTATTGAAATATTATCTGATCATCTGAAAACTTCCCGTAAATTGAAAGCTGTTCTTTGTGAGTAAAATATGCCAAACTGCGAGTCAGAATTTATCCTTTATCATGGCATCCTTCCAGTTAATCATGGGTCGGCTCCTTTCACAGCGCAAATAAAATGGTTTCTTTCTTCATGAATGGTGCCAAGAAAACGAATACTAACAGTGAACTGAGGATGGCTTTCAATGCTGGATGTATAATTTTGAAATATTATAGAAGTTAAACCACGACTTGTTAATATTTCATGCCACTTCTGGCTATGATGATAAAGAGAGAAAAGTGACTCTTAGTCAAATAACGCCATTGTATAAAAGTTATTTTAGTTCGATTCCTGATTTATAAAACGAGCTATAGTAATCTTACCGCTGAATATTTCAAGGAATGAATAAAGACGACTTCTGAACGATGTGTTCTAAGTTTTGCTAGCGTGGTGTGCCGTGTAACAGCTGTTGACGAGTCAAAAAAGGCAGCCGTTGAAAAGGATTGTAAAATTGCGGGAACAGCCACAAAAAAATATGTGATTACAATACATAGTTTGAAATAACTCGTAGAGTACTAAAAGGCAAGCTTCGTGTGACGAAACGTTATGTTTGGTTTACTTTGAAGCAGTTTAATATTAACTTTGACAAGCTGCATCAAAATGGTATTCAAATATAGCGTAAAATTACTTAACAAGAATAATCCGGCATTTGTTATGAATTCTACGTGATGGGTGATTAAGAAGTCAGGTTACCTATATTCATCTTTTTCGTCTGGGTGAAAGTATGATCAAGATCTATTTGGCTGTCCCACTTGCTTTTAAGTGACAAAAATATCTAAAGCTGGTAAGTAAAAATTTCATTGAGCTTAAAAGCTGCACGTCGTAGAACGAGATACCTTGTTTTTATCTCCACCTTATACCTGTTTTACATTTTCTAAAATGTAAACTCGCTGTTCATTTATTTTAGCACTCTCTGTAACAAATTCTATAAGCTAGCGTTTACATTTTGAAATGAAAAATGCCGTTGCTTGATGTTTTTTCCGATTTTTAGTATATTTCTATGAGACAGGCGAAGAAATTCCATTCCCCTCTGGGAATCAAGTCTTTTTTAAAGTTTATATTTCTCTTGTACGAGTAAACCAAATGCAGCCGAAAGGGTCTTGGCAATATTTCATTTTTTTAAAACAAAAACCTTCGTAAGAAGAGTGGGAGGCGGGGTGGCGTAATGGTTAATGCGCCGGTTAGATTTTCCTCTTTCCTGTTAATTTGCTGTGAGTATTTTATTGCTTGAAGTTCTCTCGTATTTCATCTCATGAAATATTCAGGTCAGCATGATATGTCTTTACCTCACAAGCATATGCTGAAGTAAAGAACATTTTCCGTGATTTGAATTAAATTATAGAAACTACAAGTGGAAGTTTAGGGAAGCAAAAAATGTTATAAGAACAAAAACGTTGTAGGCGACTGTTTCAACATTTTTTTCGTGTTCTCTCAAACTTGCGCGAGTTATAGAAACACAGCTTTTAGTTCGTAGTCCTTTTCCAGCAATTCTTAGGTATTTTCCTTCCCCGAATACTTTACCAGATGCAATTAAGAGTTCCAACATGTTTACTTTTAAAGGACGCCTTAAGAGCATTTCTTAATTTTATTTTATAACTTATACATTGTTAACCTTAACGTTGTAAATGTAAAATACTCCTAACGTTTTTAGAGTTTTAACTTTTAGCCTTTTTTGGTATGCAGGGCCTCTCTGAAAACCACATATGTGACGTGGGTGCCCTGTTAAGATATCTCTATTATTTCCAAAAGGTCTTGATAGTAGCAGGCAACTCAAGAATTAAAGTAAACTACGAAACTTTTAAGTTTCAAAGACATGTTACGACAGATTCTCCTGCCATCTTTAGTTGATTGATTTACAAAGCATTGGAAGTAGAATTTATAATAACTACAAAAATGCTAATTGTGACAACAAAACGCAAAGCGCGAAAGTGTGAAAATTATAAGGATAGTTTTAGATTTACATGGTGTAATTGTTGATTCAAAGAGGGTTGTTCTCTTTTAATATGAATAGCCTCTTTTATCTTAAGTTGGAAACTACTGGAGGCGTGATCCAAAACATGGAAACAATCTGCTGAACATAAGATGCGACAGTGTTGAGAATTCTGCAGATGTTTGAAAATTTGAGAGGCCTTCTGGATAAATGCTCTCTCACACGACTGGAAAAATGCTGGGATGTTTCACCGACAGGTATTACAGCCTGCACGTGCAAACTTATTATAAACGACGCATGAACGCAGCCCGCCAGGGATAGGGTGTTTCACACCAAACAAGTTGCCGATCTCAAAAGAAGAAAAAAATAAGTTTGATATCTGTTTGATATCTAAACCATCACAATAGCGCTTAATGAAATGACGAATCTTTTTCTGAGTGATAACAGACAAACGGCGTGAGGGTAGCCTTGTGAAGTGGTGGTAAGGGAACCCTGGGACAACTGTTTTGGGTGCCAGTGATGTGACGATTTATAACCTTTTCAATTGAATTTTTATAGCCTTTTCAACGCTTTGTAAATCAATCTGTCGAAAAATGTCTTTGAAACATAAAGTTTTGTCGTTTACTTGAAATTCTTGACTTACCTGCTACTATCAAGATACTCACCAAGCCATCTTTGACAGGCGTTCTTCCAGTTAATTTGATAATCATTTCTCTGCAGAAATGGCAACTAACAAGTAAAAAGCAACAGATTGTGCGACAAACAGACTTCTACATCATGAAAATGCTCCTCTTGGTGCTATTACTCCTGTGGAATGATAAGGAAGGCGCTCACGCAACACAAGGTTAGCAAACATATCGTGTAGATATGCCATCTTTTCTAACTGTCGCAGTTGATGGTAGCAGATGTAGCGGGAGAGGAGGAGTTGTTGTACGAAAAATTAAAATTAAATGAAAGAAATGTAGTAATAGACAGCTTCTAACGACAAGTAGATTTATAGTAAAACAGTTAGATTATTCGCTCTCGAATTCTGAGGGTTGTCCAATACTCCGACAAATTTATGCACACCATTGTATTGTATTATATCCACATAACAATAGATTAACAATACAATACAATTGAGAACGACGCAATACAATAGAATACAATACAATGCTATGCATAAATTTGTCGGAGTATTGGACAAGTATGCGAATTCTATGCGTGAAAGTTGCACCACTATCACGCGGTAGAAATCTCAACCTACTTGTCTATATGAATTAAAAAAGACTTAGCCTGTGCTATGGTAAGGGACATTGTTTGGTATACAATTCATCCAAAGTTTTACGATATTGATGTAATCAAGGCGATTTTTTGTCGAAGTTTGTTTTCCTTACGATTGCCATGGTAATGGACGTGTTTGACTAAGATTCCCGCGTTTTGTGTATACTCTCGTGAGTTATTAAACAAACGAAGAATTCTTTCTTTCAATATTTGAAAGAGTTTCAAACGCCTCGTGAAAACAGTTTCTTTTCAAGCATGATTACTAATCAGTTAAATTTTTACAATGTAGACAAACATAGTAGTTAAAAATTACTGCTTCCAGTGTTGTCATCAGTGATAGACTTTTCTTACTGAAGTTTCATCTCTAAAGGGTCATTGTTTTGGTGAAAAGCTTTTATGTAGCTCGGATAGTTAACGCCGCAGTCCTGTACGAAAATCACGTTGTCTTTTTCGACGGGACTATCGAAAGCCTCTTGTGGTAGTTGTTAACACCACGGTCGAGGATCAGTCATTAAGTGTTAATTGTATCATTTATGCATGGATGTAAAAGGCGTCATAATGGCGTGATTGCTGTTGGAAACTGTGATAGGGCCAGACCTCTTTATAGAGTGTTTTCAGATGACGTCACGGCAGCCATATTGGTGTTCACAAACAATGAGAATTTCTATGGAGACATGATTGATCATTGATCACAACTTAAGCAGTTGTGAAATTAAAGCCTGAAAAAATTCAGGCGTGAACGGGACCCATGACTTCTGCGATTCCCGTGCAGTGCTATGCCAGCTGAGCTATCAAGCCAGCTAAGAGTTGGTTATTCCTCTCTTTTGGAAAGTCCAAACATTTCCTAGAAAAATCAATATGGCCGCCAAGACAACGCTTTTTAAGGTTACGACTGAACGTTAAGGTGGGGCCGTTTTCGGTCGATCGGGCCTGAAGTATTGTCGTTAATCTGATTTTAAGCTCTCGTTGCTCGGAAAGGAACTCATGCCGTCAGAGTCCATCAGGGATCTTGGGGCAACATTCGACCCTACTTTGTCATTTAACAAACACATCTCAGTGACAGTTTAAATTTCATCTTGTACGAGTAAATTAGCTCAGATCAGTCGGGCAAAACACGCACTTAACTCCGACCTATTAGTGATCATCATAAATGCGCTTGTTTTTAGTAAACTATACTACTGCTCTTCAGTCTGGACTAACACCTCTGCCAGTAATATCCAAAAATTACAACTCGTTCAGAACTTCGCAGCTCGGATAATTAGTGGTGCAACGAAATTTGGACTCATAATTCCATCACTCAAGAACTTGGTGACTCTCCGTAAAAAAGAAGCTTTATCTCCGGGATACTATTTTTGCATTCAAGTGCATGACGGGCTGTGCCCCGACTTACCTGACGTTTTTTTTTTTTTCCTTCCATTAAACAGGATGTGGCTCGGTGGTTAATAACACGCTAAAAAGTCCTGGATATCCTAATAAGTACCGAGATAATATGAACTGCAGTTATACGATTCCTATTTCTCGCAACCGGACAATGAACATTTCTTTCATCGATTTTGAATTGGAAGATGACGCATCATGTAGGTAAGCACATAGCCGTCACCTTAAGGTGGTTCGAAATAGTTTTAATTTTCCCGAGACAAGTTCACAAACTCTTTTCTAAATTATGTTTGGTTCATCGTATCACTATGAAATTTGGCACAGAAATAAAAGAAACATCATAGATTCATTACATGACATTCATTTCAGAAAACCTGTTACCATAGCAACCATATGACGCATTCAGTTGAGCCCCTGAAATCGAAATCTATTGTCTTTTTTAAAAAAATTGGTCGGTGAAATCTTCTCAAACTGCAATATTATATGTCACCAGAAATGACCTTCAAAATATTTCAGTTTAAAAAAAAATCTGTAGGGTAGATTAAGAAAAAATCCTCTTTTTGACTATTGTTCTCTTATTTTTTTTCCTGCCTACAGAATTTTTTAAAAATCGGACTATGTATGCAGCCAATTGGTCCTGGTTATCACCGAAAAAAATGAAAAAAATCCACCGAGCGGAAGCGGAAATATGAGCGATTGAAGTTATAAAAACTCCAAAATTTCGACACGACAAGATCAGCATTTGCGCATGTGCGTCAACTGCACGCGCGAGATTTCGCAGTTGGCAGTGTTTTCTACATGTGATGTTTTGTTCTACAAGATTCTAAAACAACTTACAATTGGGCGATTTTACCTTTCTCGGGGACCAATATGTGTTTAAAACATCAGTTTTTATCAAAATACTCTATTATTTTTGCCAAAGTAGCCGGATGTTTTGTTCCTCGTGGCGTGGATCGACTTGATGCCGAATTTGCGAGATTAGAACCCAGTTTGCGAGCGCTATAAAACTATTTCGAACCACCTTAAGCTGCATACTGCTATCTACAACAAGATCTGTTTATTCCTTTAGTGTGTTAAGGGTTGATTGGAGTGGAGTGAATGGAACTTGATGACACTGTTCTTGTTTCAGAACAAAGGAAAACAAGTCAAAAAATAGTTACAAGGCTTAATATAATATTCAGAGAACTCGGATCGAATCTTGGACTCTTGCAATGTTCTTTGGGGGGGAGTGGAGGGGATACACAGGCAACTCTGGTTAATTTAGTTTAGTTTAGTGCGTCACCAAAATACAAGAACAAATAAATTCAAATAGGCAAATAAATTCAAAATAGTACGGGATGGGAGGGGGAAAGAAACAGAACGCAGTGTTCCAATTGCGATCCAAACCCCTATTATAATCAACGCACACTTAATATATACACTAAAATAAAATACAAGCAAATGTGCTGTCTCAGTTCTACTAAAAGACAGCTAAATGTTATGAAAAGTTGTTTCATAACGTCAGTTATTGAACAACTTTCGAATTCCATTCCTATCTTCCGACTCCATGGATAAAGTACACTTTCGTTTTTGTATCAACAAGAAATCACAGACTAAAATTTGGTGAAATTATAGCGTAATGATAACCTTTGAGTAGTTACACAGCTACATGAGTGCTAGGAGAATTACTGGCGTCAAAATTATACGGAAGATGTAAACGGATTTAGCCAGAAAATGGCGAATTTGGAATTAAACAACGAATTTTTTATTCGTGCCGAAACGTTTATTCTGGAACGGACGTTCGAGTAATGTACTCGCATCTGATTGGTTTATAAACAATGGAACTGGGTGTAGCTACGTCACAGCTTGCACATGCGTCGAACCGTGCATGAATTTATGCTGAACACTGTGATGTGAATTTTAATGGCGATAAACTGAACACAGCTGTTATTAAGTGAATTTTAAGCAAGAAAACCAAATGGCCCTTACATGCCTTTACATCATGGTAAGCAACACATCCGAATTAATGATTTGAACTGGCTCAGTGCATATAAACTGCTTCTCGGCGTTCCAGTGGCATAGAAAAGGAAGGAAGCTGTTCTCCTCTTTGGCAGCCTGACATCTTGTCCACCTTGGCTTGTTAATACTTTCCCCCGACTTAACGATCTAATAAGACAAAAATATGCCAAAATAAATGTGGCCGTGGTATATCGTAATTTATAACATTTATAACTTTTCCTGTTCGCGCAATCCCTCTGGGTCTCATTTATGTCTAGTATTGATTAACTGTATATATATAAATTACTTATGAGACCACTAAAGTTGATAGACTTAATGGCCAATTAATTGTTTCCGTTTTTCATGCACAGCTATGACTATCTAGAGATTGTTAATGAAGGAAGAACGGTTGGTAAGTACTGTGGCCAGAGGACTGGGCAGAACATTCTTTTAACTGGAGACCAGATATCGATAACATTCCACTCAGACGGTTCGCTCCAAGGAAAAGGATTCCTGATATATTTCAATCCTGGTCCTCATGGTAAGCACTTTTCTTGATTTCTAATGTTTATTAAGATGGAGATCGAGTATCTTTGCCAACTTAAACAACTGTTAACAGACCTGTATATCTTATGTAACATGACTTAGTAACTACACTTCGCCGAAGCTAGGATTACCTGTCAGTCAGAGACTCCCTGTAAATCACAGTGGAATATGTAATTAGGTAAACTCTGAAATCATGTTCAGCTGTATTATTTAACGTATCGATGCTAGCAGTGTTATTTCTGTAAACATAACAAGTGGTAACAAGTAATTTACAGCCTTGCAGTCTCTTTTATTACTATTTTGCCATTTTTGTTTTTGGTTTGTGAGCCGGGGAAGGGAGACTGGGACTCGCGACGTCATGTCGTGAAAATTTCCACCATCTCTTTTTATTTACTGTTGGCAGTTTCCCTTTTTACAAATACTCATTACAACAATAATTACCTAAAAAATACATTCAAACATACAAACAAACTTTATGGATGCTCCCTAAGTGGGTTTTCCAGCTCAATACAATCAAAATTTACAAATTTAAATTTAAATTAATTAAGATTATAAGTACGGGTGCGGTCAGTTAATTTCTCATATAGCATTGGCGAAATGTCCGTCACTCAGAGAAGCGCGCTAATAACTACCTTACCTAAGCCAAAAAAGACTAAGTTTTATCTAAAAAATTGGAGACCGATATCTTTACTTGGAGTCGATTATAAAATAGCTTCAGCTGTTATCGCAAATCGTATTAAGAAGGTTCTTCCAACCATCATATCGCACACCCAAAAAGGTTTTCTTAAAAACAGGTAAATTGCCGAAAATACTAGGCTAATTTACGATATTATAGATCAATTAAATTCCAATAACCAAGAGGGCTTATTGCTATTAATTGATTTTGAAAAAGCGTTCGATTCGGTAGAATGGAACTTTCTTGACGGAGCCTTAAAGTTTTTTTTTAATTTTGAAGAGTCCATGAGGCGGTGGGTTAAAACCTTTTACAAAAATATAAACAGCTCCGTTTTATACAATGGCCATTGCTCTAATTCCTTTTCGGAGTCAAGTGGTGTTAGACAGGGAGACCCACTATCGCCATACCTTTTTATTATTTGCGCTGAACTTCTTGCAGATGCGATAAAGCAAAACGGTCAAATTAATGGCATCACCGTTAATAATGAAGAATTTTTACTCGGACAGTATGCGGATGACCCTTTTTTCCTTTTACATGGAACTCAAACCTCACTCTCCCAATGCCTAGACACCTTGGAGCTTTTTGGAGAGTGCTCAAGTCTGAAGGTGAATGTAGAAAAAAGGCTGTATGGCTGGGTAATAAGAGATTCTCAAAGGACATATTACTTCCGGAGAAAAATTTAGCATGGGTATTTAGTGAACCTTTTGACATCCTAGGGATAACGTTTTTTGTAGAAACCCAGCAAATAGTGGAGTACAATTACAGAATGAAGCTAGATGAGGTCAGAAAGTTTTTAGACTGATGGTCCTGGAGACTTTTGAGTATTATAGGCAAAATACAGGTAATTAAGTCACTTGCAATTTCTAAATTCGTACATCTCTTCACAATACTTCCTACTCCAAATGACTCTTTTCTTAAAGAACTGGAAACACTCTTCTTCTCTTTTATTTGGGATGGAAAGGGCGATAAAATAGCAAGGAAAATAATCATTAACGATATATTGAAAATGGGGGATTGAAGATGACCGACATTCGATCATTTGCCAAGGCTCTTAAGATCTCCTGGATCAAAAAAGTATGGGACGTGAATTATCAGGCAGACTGGAAAAGACTCTTGATTTCTGATCGTCTTTACTGGAATGATGTTTGGTTACTAAACAAAAGATCATTACCACCCCTGGCTTGTTCTTTTGTGGAAATACTTTCTGGAGGAATGTAGTTGAGAATCATGTGCAGAGTATGTTCAGGAAACTGTAGGAGCCAGCGATATTTTGTCTCAGCCACTATAGAAAATAAATCTGTGTTTTATAAGTCGTGGTACATAAAAAAATTTACGCTACGTCAATGATCTTGTAGACGAATCTGGCGTTTTTATGTCACCAACCGAATTGATTAAGAAGTTTCACCTAAAGTGTACCTTCTTACCAGCTCATGGCATTATCTGCGCAATTCCAAGCTCATGGAAGTCAAAGATTAGAGAGTTTGGTAAACGGTTACTCGTGGTTAAATCTGAAAATATAGAGATATTATTTAAGACAAAAAAGGTGACCAGTTTTACTTATGATAGTTTGCGAAAATCGGTTGCCACACAGCCAACTAGGGTGCAGCGTAAATGGGATAAACTTTTACCATCTCCGGTCGAAGATTGGTCTACCTATTACAGTATCCCTTTTTTATGCACGAGTGCTAGCAAGCTAAGAAGCTTTCAATATAGGATATTCCATAGAACTATTGGAACAAATGTATTGTTAATGAAAATGGGAATCAAGGATCACGATGATTGCTTTTTTGTGACAGTAAACCCGAAACCATAGAGCACCTCTTTTGGTACTGTAACCGGATATTCCCCCTCTGGAACGCCCTCGCGCACTGGATTCGGTCAGTAACAGAAATTGAAATATAATTTTCCCTTGAATCTGTTCTCTTGGGCTATACAAACTGTATGCCTTGTAAAAATGCGATTAATTGTATTATTTTAGTGGTCAAGTTTTTCATATATAGATGCAAAATGGAGGGACGTAACCCCGATTTTGCTGGCATACAGAGCTACCTTAAGTTTAATTATAGTATTGAAAAATTTGCTTGTGACTTTGCTTTGCAGGATAAATTTTTATGTAAGTGGAAACAGATGAAAAAATTATTCTGTCAATAAATGATGTAATGTCTTGTATCGTAAGTAGCTTAAGTAGTGTACCGTATTCTATGTAAGTATTGTAATGTAAGTAATGTAAGTATTACCCTGAGAGTAGAGTTATTGTAATGTCAGTGGTGTAATAGCTATATTGTAATGTAAGTAGTTATTTGTTTTGCAAAAAAAAAAAAAAAAAAGAATATAAGTACAATAATATTATAATTACAAAATTTACATCAAGAATATCAATTAACTTAATAAAACACTTGCAAAATGACGCCTAAAATTCTCGGGACATTTTCAGGACTTACATATTTACGCCAGTACTGTGAATATGAATTGTTTGTCGAACTTCTTAATCACGCTTCAGCAAACGAGCGCGTCGAGAACAGTCCCCAACCCTTTCGCTAGTACAATGGAACGAGATAAAAATATTAAAATTACAAACATTACCTCAAGAATATCAATTAACTTAATAAAACATTTGCAAAATGACGCCTAAAATTGTCGGGACATTTTAAGGACTTAATATTATCATTGAAAGAGTTCCAGAGTTTGGCTCCACTGAAAGCAAAAGAGCATTTTCCCTGTTGACAGGCGACATAAGGGTATGTCGAAGGCACCAGACGATGGAGTTTGTCTACTATGGATTTGGGAACGCAGTTTAAACATATCAGCAAGATAGACTGGAACAAGTTTGTTAATACATTTGTGCATCATATATAGTAGCATCGTTTTCTAATGAGAAGCCATTTCAGTGATCGCAGCCCATCCGAATATGGTCATACTTCTTACTCCCAGAATAATTCGTCCAGCGAAATTTTGGACATTTTGTAACTTGCCAATATTGCTGTTGCTGGTTTTACTTTAAACAGTTGAACAATATTGAAGTTTACTAAAAGCAAAGGAATTCATTACTAACAAAAGCGTTTTCCTATCCAGGAGATGCTTGATTCTGTTTATTTGTTTCAATTTAAAAAGACAATTCGAAGCAGTCTTAGTAATATATTCGTTGTAACTGAAGCATGTGTCAAGAAGAACACCTAAGTCTTTGACAACAGGCACAGGTGTTAATTCTTTGTCAAACAGGGTTATACTGAATGATGACAGTTGTGGTACTCCAACAGCTAGAACTTTACCTTTGTCCGGATTGATCAAAAGGGAGTTTTTACAGCACCACTGAGATATTTTCATAAGATCTTCATTCAAGACAGAGATAGACGTAGTTAATTCGGTAGGTGAGAAGGACAAATACAGTAATCATCGACATTGGAGGCAGATAGACAACGTTTAGGAACACAAAGGGGGTCGAAAGTTAAGGATGATCATCGCAGTAAATTTTCCAACTTAAGGAGAAGCCTGAATAAAATCAGGGCTTCAACGGGATTCGAACCCGTGACCTCCACGATACCGGTGCGATACTCTACCAACTGAGCTATGAAGCCACACATTAAGAGCGAGGTCAATTTATTGAGTTCATATCTTCCCATGAGGAGTGAAATTATGTAAATTCTATATGAAATAATTCATATTTGAACTGCGGTTGAAAATGAAAGTGAAGGACGATCATCGCAGTAAATTTTCCAACTTAAGCAATTGGAAAGGAGAAGCTTGAAAAAAGCCCTGATTTTTTTTTCAGGCTTCTCCTTTCCAATTGCTTAAGTTGGAAAATTTACTGCGATGATCATCCTTAACTTTCATTTACAACCGCAGTTCAAATATGAATTATTTCATATAGACTTCACATCACAAAGGAGGTCGTTAACGTAGATTGTAAACAGAACTGGACCTAAAATAGAACCTTGCGGAACTCCGAACTCGAGTGGGAGTACTTTAGAAACTGCATCACCAATTCGAACGCACAGTTGTCGGTTACAAAGGTTACTCCGAAACCAATCTAACGCACCCTGGGAAAAGTCGAGATTTTGTAGCTAGGATAACAAGATATCGTGTCGAACACTGTCGAATGCTTTAGACATATCTAATAAGACCATGATGGAGACTTTCTTGCTATCGATAGCCTGGTGTAACTGATCCGAAACGTACAACAGAGCTGTTTCTGTCGAGTGAAGTTTTCTGTTTGCGCTCTGATGTACTGCCAATTTATTGCTTAAATAAACAACTTATCTAAATAAACAATTTAAATAAACAATTTATGTACTGCCAATTATTGTTTGAAAGCTACGATTCAAAAGGAATTTCTTCGTTTGCCTTCAAATCTTGGACAGTAGCTAGTTTGATTTTCAAACAGAAAAACCATGTCTACGAATTTTTTTTGTTTCCAAATATTTTTTACTCCGAGATCTATTTTTCTACGATCACATTATATTTTTTTTAATCCTATTTCGAAAATATCCTGTAACGTTTCACTGAAATTGAACATGACAAATCGCAGACACCCTTTTAAGCGCCTTGGGTCCGCAAACTGAATGACAAATTAAATCAGCGAAAAAC
>OZ026596.1:45329310-45416810 GCA_964020085.1 Micromussa lordhowensis
TTAAGCCATGATGGTATTGGCTGAAAGACTCGTGTAAAGTTTGTCATCAGTCATTGGTCAGTTTCGATCTGTCTTTTGTTACTAACAAAGGACATATCGAGCTTTTGTTACTAACAAAAGACAAAAATAATCACTTTCAACGGACCAAACTTATAACATCATCGACTGACAAACACTATTCACTTGACTCTGAAGATGACTTCCGCTCAGGTTGTCGAAACGTCAGTCACCAACAACAGTTCTTCTCAGAACTACCCTCACCCGGACGATCACACTATACGAACTACTGATACTCCTGGGTTCAAATCATTTACTAAATTATTGAATGCTTTCCAATTTGGATGACTCTTTAGTAACAATAACAAATATTTCTGAAACTAATTTAGGTGTCAGTTAATATATATATTTTTGTTTTTACCATCATCATTTTTTTAATGATCAGGTCTTGACAGAAACCGTGACGAAAGATGTTCATTTAGAGTCTTACGGTAGGCACACACTAGAGGACATGTTTCGGGGACACGTTGCAGCGACAGTTTTCCTAGGTTTTCTCGCGCGGAAGAGGTTATGTTATCCCCGCGGCATATTGCCTAAAATTTAGCTGGTTTGAATTCGTCGGTCATGAAGCAGGGACAAAATGACCTCAGTTTTAATATTATTGTCGCATCGCGAGCACTGCTCTTGTAAACTGTCACCGTTATACCAAACAAATGAAATAATATCGTCTTGTGTGCACCAGCTCGCTTACTGCCCCAGCAATATGCATCCCGTGCGTACACGCGGGTGCTTGTCCCCGCTTCACGACCCCACAACATGTGCTTAGTGTGTGCCGACTTTTACACTTTTCGAGCTTGCCATACTCGGGTTCTAGTGAATGATAGGATACAAGTCATTCAGCCAAACCACTTGTAATATTTGTATAAGAACACTAGCATAACTTTACAAATTAACTATTAGATTATGAGCTCGAGGATTCTATGAGGTCATAGAGATCGAGAGCGAATAATCAACTTGTTTTAGTAGAATTCTGACTGAAATTTACTGAAAATGACTGTTTCTACTTATTGCTCGACGTATTATTAAACTTCGCGCCTTAGAAAGATCGCTCCGATTGAATTGTCATTTGAACTTGCAGTTGAGTGTGCGCGCATAATTTTGTATCAATCATTTCAAGTGTTTGAAAGTTAAAAAAAACGTAAGTCTCCTTAATTCTGACTACACTCACACGAGACATTCAGTGTGAAAAGTTCCAAGAATTAGAACCTGTGCTACGCCAGATAAGAAAAACCGCTAAAAAAACACCCTTTACATGTGGTCAAAAATCTGTTGAAGCGTATTCCTCATCTAATGCAGCAGTACGAGACCCCGAGGAAAGGGCATTCTAACATTATTTACACATAAACGTTGCAAAACGTCAAGTTATTAGAGGATCTTACTTGTGATGAAACTAAAACTTCAGAAGGATTGATAATTTTTTATTTTGGAAAATGATGACGTCACATGAAAACCAAGAATAGAGTGTTTCTGTCGAGGAACTATCGGCTGATAGTTGCCCCACGGAAATTTGATGTTCTTAAAACAAATATTTGCCCGAGAAGCGAAGCTTCAAGGGAAAATATGCTAGTTTTGAGAACATTCGATTTCCAAGGGGCAACTATCAGACTGATAGTTCCGAGACATAAAAACTCTATTGTCTTAATTGTTCACCGTTAAATTTTCTTCCGTGCGCCAGTTCAAAAGTCATATTGAAATATTTTCAACTTTTTCAGATGAAAGCCGTGAAAGCCAAATGTGAAATTTTAAAAAGAAACCAGATAAAAACCCACTCAATACAATTTTAGTTGTTTATTTTCCATAAGCCCGCTTGTTTACAGAAACATTTTCACGGACGCGTACTCTCCATCCGGGTATTTTCCTCGTACGGGCATTTAATCTTAACCAATAAGAATCGGAAAAAATTTAGTGGTAAACTATGAATAAACAATAGCCTCCATTCGACGCGGAAATATGTTTGGATATTTGTCCACGGACATTATCTGTTCCGAAAAGCGAACAGTTTTCCGAGAACGTAGCTCAAGGAAAACTGTCAGCTTTGGGGAACAGACAATGTCCAAGGACAAATGTCCGAGGATATTTTGGCGCCAAATGAAGGCTATTGTGTTTATCATCCTTCCTTCAACACGCGCGGTTTTGAAAATTGGGGAATATCACTCGAATATTCCCCAGTTTTAGGTGAGGCATACTCAGTCACGTGACGTGTTTAAAGCAATCGGGCGCGAGCGAAAATATTAGATGGATTATAATGGCTGATTGTGTACGATCACTCAGCCAATCAGATTGCAGCATTTGCATTAGTGTTCGAGTTGAATTCTTCTGATTGTAAATAGTGCGACGCAACTTTAATGAGAATGAACAGAGAAACTACAATACCAGTCGGTTACACTCACTCTTTAACTTAACACATGCCAAAAATAAGAAGTTGCGCATTCTCTTCCCATAAGGAAAATTGCTGAATGAATGGATATGACTGACTACACTCTCTCAACATTACGAAATTCAAAATTATGGTTAAAAAAACCGACGTGCGCATGCGTGATGACTTCCAAGCTCGTACCTCGAGTCTTCGTTCCTTACTGCGCTAGCCAGTGACACTCGAGAGCTTCGTGGTAGGATCAATTTTGATTGATTTAAAAAAACAATGAAAGCGACCAGAACTAAAACAACAGGGATCAGATTGAGGCACATGATTATCAGTTAGGCATTAGCAATTCAACCGGAAGTGGGATATTTTCGAATTTCAAATCACTTCTTTCCAGGGTCGCTCGGTTCTCGAGTGCTGGTCAAGGGGAACGAAGAATCTGGGTTCCAGGTTGAAGTTATCCCTTGTTAAAGAAGGTCACTTGTTTATGTTCTTTTTCTTTATAGCCGAGATTATTTACAGATTGTCAATGAGAAAGATCGGGTGTTTGGAAAGTACTGTGGTCACATGTCTGGAAGGACAATTCTTGTATCTGGAAAATACGCCTTGATCAAATTCCACTCAGACAGCAGAATTCAAAACAGAGGATTTCTAATGAGGTTCTCAGCTGTTATGTCACCCTGTAAGAAATGATAATTGACATGGAGTTTATGCTTTATTGTGATAATAACTTTAAAACGCGTTAAGGCACAGAAGGTAGATATTTCTTGAACAATTATAAAACCAAAACTGAAAAAGAGCGAGTAGTCATAGGCTAGTGACTGGTGTGGGCGATAGCAATCGATATTTTTACGAAAACTGCAAAATTCTCGCGCGCTCATTGGCTAATTTTTATTGTCAATAAGCGGACAGACACATGAATTTATAATTTACGCGATATTGACGCGGCGAGCGAGAGCGCAAAATTTGAAACAACCGGGACGAAAAGAAGAAAAAAACCGGTTTCCATTGACGGACCCGTTAACGAATGTCTTAATCAATTTGAAGAAGCAGAGTGTTGTTGTGGAAGTTGTGGAAAAAAAGAAGACGAGGAAGAAACTACTTGTTTTGGAACACTAAACAGCGACGAGTTGACGGCAATAGTTGCAAATTCAGAAGCCAAAGGAACAAAATGAAACAGAAAATGGTGTCTGAAGATATTTGAAGATGATTAAATAAGTACAATAAAAAACCAGTGTATATGAATTCCACATTTATTTTCAACAGTGAAACCATTTCAAGTTTTACTGAAATGTACGCACCTTTGATTGTGTTTGATGGAATGGTGTTGTCAGAAGAGCTGCCAATCAAATGTCATACAAATGAGCAACGAGGAGCTAGACGAGAGTTTGAGACAATTTTATGCCGAAGCAAGAACCAAAACTGGCCAAGAATACAGTCGCTCGAAACTACTCCATTGAAAGGCACTTGCCAAGAATGGCCGGTCATTGAAGCTAGCAGGCAATCCAATATTCGCTCGGATTAACAAGATGTTAAAAACAAAGGGCGCAACGTCAAGAGGGCAAAAAAAAAAAAAACGTTCAGCGCAAGGCAGTGATTGAATCCCAAGATTTAATCAAGCTGAATAACAGTCCTTTCATGAGTCCAAATACTCAGTCTGGGTTTTTTGCATGCTGTACCAGTGAAGAAGAGGTAGTGAAGGCCAGCGCCGTTTACTCCGCCGAGATAGCTTCCAGTTAGAGAATGAGGCAGATGGTATTGATTATGTCGCCATGTCCCATGAGCTGTAAAAGAATCACCAGGGAGGCTTTACTGACAAATCGAACGAGGAAATACAGACCCACTTGTACAGCACAGGTTTGGAGGGCGATGCGTTTTTGGACCTCGATAAGCTCAACCAAACTCAACCCAAGGCAGCAGGCTTTCTTTTAAAAGCCCAGGGACAAGTTCGAACAGTCCGCCACTTGGAGTCAACCAACTTTCCACGATTATGGCTGGTCTGTCGAAGAAACACATCAACCATTGTGTTCGAGCAACGGTAATCACATCATTAATATTCTTCTTCTTCGGCCATTTCAATTTCAAAAGGGAAAGAAAACAAACAGCGGTTACAAACATTACAAATAGACAACACATGGTCTAAAAAACTTAACTGTATTGATTGACGTTTCTATGTTACAACATACACCTTCAGAAGTGACGGTTAGAGCTATAACTAAAATTTATAAATTTAAACAAAGAAAGTGAGGCACTGGTGACGAATAAAAAAAAATGAATGATAAAATTGATACTTCCGTAGAAAAACAGACTGCCAGCAGTCTATGGTTATAGCGGAGATCGTCGTGCGGAGCCCCATACTCATAGCGGAGTTCCAGTGGCCCGAGGGGCCGCCAAGCGGAGCACCATAACTATAGGAAGAGGACCACATGCACGCATAGAGATAGAAAAAAATGCAACTCTTTTATGATGGTCAACATGGCTAGCAGCATGGATCGTCGGCGCGTGCGCCCTATGACGACGAAAACGACGTCGCGCAACATATATGGCGGTTATACTCCAGCTAATACCAAGCTGATGCAGCCTTGGTTTACAGCGTCCTTCTTTGATATTGGACATCCATGTTATGGTTAATTGACACCTGTCAAAACAAGGTAGCCGCGGGCTAGTATCGTGTGACCGTATCGCAGGCTCAGGTTTAGAGGTTATCGAGGTCTCAAGAACTGGGTTTCGATTGCATCGCGGTTATCAGATCCTTATACTTCGGAAGCCGGTTAACGCTGACCCAGGATTAAAAGTTAGCCCAAGTATAAATTTTTCTTGTATCTAGAGGATATTACACGGTGGCGAGAAAATATGAGTTTTATGTTCGAGTGGCAAGAACAATATATTGAGGTATTGTTTTTGCCATATCTTCATATCTTCGAGCTAACGTGTAATGTTCTTTTTATTATATAGACACACTGATGATGGCGTTTTTGACGATTTTCCGAACATTTCCGATCACTTTCCCAAGATTTCCGAAGATTCTCCAAACCTTGTCCAAAGCTCACACGAACGTTGCCGAATATTTCCCAAAAATTTCCGAAGATTGCCGAAGACTTTCGAGGAAGACCCGAAGATGTTTCGATCATACACCAACGAATTGAAGTACAATTTAAGAGACAAACTTGATATCAGTGAAATCATCGATATCCTCACCAGTGAGGATCTGGATAATATGCCACTCGAGTCCCGGATGTGGTCTCCTATGAATTTTACGAGTGGAGTTTTTTCCAGTAAAACACTCGTATCTATGTAATAAATAGAGGATATTACATGGTGGCGATAAGATATGAATTTTATGTTCGAGTGACAAGAACAATATCTCACGAGTGAGCGAAGCGAACGAGTGAGATATTGTTCTTGCCACGAGAACATAAAATTCATATCCACAAGCGGGCATGTAATATTCTGTTTATTATATTGATAATATATATGAAAATATTACTCGATTCTGATTGGCTGAGAACAGTGCAGTTTTCCCTTAACACAGTGCAGAAGAGGTAATTGAATGCAAAAAAAAGATAATAAAGCAAGCATTCTGATTGGTCAATGAACAAAGAAGTTCACAGATAGCCAATCAAATCTTTTGTTTTCAAATCAAGCGCGCGCCCTGGATGGCGCAATTATGGCGCAATTTTTTTCTTGATTGCGTGATAATTAAAATCACCTGAGGTTTAGTGCGATCACAAAACTGAGAAGAGAGTTCAGAGTCCGTAAAGTTCAAAACATCCTTCACGCAAATTTTTTCATGTATATTATTAATAGGTAAAAGCGGAGAGTGCAATTTCGCGTTTTGAAAAGCTCACAAGTGCAAATTAATTCCAAATAGAACGAGAAAAACCGTATGATTACCTGTACAAACATAGTAATGACGACGATTTTCCGAAGATTTCCAACAATTTTTCAAAATTGTTGCGAAGGCCAGACGAACGTTTTTCCGAACATTTTCCGGACATTTTCCAAAGATTGCCGAAGATTTCCGAAGATTTCCGAAGATTTCCGAGGAGGGACCGATGATATTTTGATCATACAACAACACATCTGAGTACTTTTTAAGAGATTATGTAGCTATAGCAATGGTAATCTTAAGACCTGTGAAAACAACATGATTTGTGAAGATATCATGTTTACGCGCGAAAGCTCACCTGGTATTTCACTGGTGTTTGTATAATAAAAAAAATGTTTTTCACTGCCTATGTTTTGTGTAGTTCGAGGTTATTCAAACTCAAAAGAGAAGGCCAAATAATATAAACAGAAAACCTCATCGCCAAGTTACAAAACCCAAATTAAAATTCTCGCTTATCTTGGGTTAGCTTAATCAAGCTTTGAACAACCCGGCTTGGGTAAATGTATTTATTATATGGAGGAGAGTGTTTTACTGGGAACTAAACCACTCGTAGATTCCATACGCCACTTAATCCGGGACCCGAGTGGCGTATAAAGAACATTACACGATGGCTCGAAGATATGAATTTTATGTCCTCGTGGCAAGAACAATATCTCACTCGTTCGCTTCGCTCATTCGTGAGATATTGTTCTTGCCACGAGAACATAAAATTCATATCTTCTCGCCACCGTGTTATATCCTCTATATATTACGTTTAGATTAAGTCACGTGATACGTTCTATTCCAACAATAAGAAAGTGTTCACGATATAACACCCACGACTCTCGTGTTTGGGTCTCCAGAATTCCAAATTCACTTTTTCCTTGTGGTCAGTCGATAGGTATCTTTGAGGTTACATAAAATTGAGTCAACAGGAGCAAATTCGACCCCAAATGGCCAACCCCGAAAACCAGGTAAAGATGACCACAGGCAATCAACTCGAAAATTCCTGTCCTTTAGAATGTTTCTACTGTTATCGAACTTTCATGTTATTTGTGACGATGTAAATAATGCTTTTCATCTAATTCGTAGCTGTGCCAGAACCTGTCGCCTTCTACCCCTTGAATGTACGCTATAAAGCCGCAGAAAAAGAGAACAGACAGCCAATGGGAATCCTGGGGGATGTTATGATTACAAAGGGACCCTACAACGAACCAGGCGGGGCGTACATGTTTTATGGCACTGTTAGCAGCTACATCGAGTTTCCGAATAGAGGGGGCCTGGACACTCGGTTCTCAATCACACTGATGTGCTGGATCAAATGCGGAAGCCAATATGGACCACTATTCAGCTACGGAAATTCTAATTTGCGAGTCCAGCTCTATGTGCGGTTTGGAGGAGTATTATGTAATCAAATCGTCGAACGCGGATCTCTTGCAACACTGCAAAGTATAACAACTGTTGAGGTTCTTCCAGTAGGAAAGTGGGTTCATGTTGCAGCAAGTTACGATCACAACACCGGTATTAACTCGCTATATATCAACGGACATTTAAGTGTCTCGCGAAACATTGGCAAAGGTTATGAGATTGCAACCGACACCCAGATAGTTCGAATGGGGGCTATAGATGACGGTATTGTGACTTTCAAAGGGCAAATCACGGAAATGAAGGTTTACGATGTTGCACTGAACGAGACACAGATACGAACATCCATAAGACAAGGTAGCTAATAAACACAATACGCACTGCTCCCGAAATCGTTTTCTCCTTACCCTCTCCAGTGATTCCCTTAATTAATGAAATTCCCGTTATTGGAAAACTTGGCAAGAGGTAGCAGACACCATTTTAGGATCCCGTTTCGCAAAACAAAGTCTCGCTAGAGGACAAAAGAAATGATCAATAGAACCGGACAATCTTGAGAGCAGACAAGCCTATGAGAGTGGGTTGTTTTAAGCACGCAACTTGACCTTGCTCCACAAATATATACACATGTATATCTGACCGTATTTGCAAAAACGTGCCCGGCAGTGGACTCAAAGACAGTCCCAGTGGCCAGAAGTGATCTGACCACCCCCAGGCTAGACGATTGACCCGTCATGCGTGCACGTGACACGAACCGCTCCAACAGGGTGCCATGTCAACACAGAACCCTCGAATCAGGTTCAACAACTTAGTAAAATAGCCAGAAACACAGTCAATATCAAGGTTATTTAACACCCAAAAAGTCTGATTAGGTGGAGGCGTCAGTAAGACGCCCTCCCCTCCTCTCTGCTTTTGACAGCTGGTCCCCAGCAGACCAGATGGGCCAGTACCTGGGCCATGTTCCCAACCTGGCCTTGAAGGAAACCGTCCTGGGTTTAGAGTCGCTGCCTAGCGCCCAGGTCCGGGTAAAAACCTAGCGGGCACGTTTTTGCGAGATCGCTCAGATATATGTCTTAGTTTACGAAAAACAGTGTTTAATTTAAGATATCTAGCGTTTTTTCTCCCCTCTCTTATCTTCCTTTTCTTGATCTCATCTCTCTATTTTTTTTCATCGCTCGGAGTGACTTTAAGGTCTTTTAGAGTTGTGAAATCAAAGTGCATATGGCTGTTTTGGTGCAAAGTCGTAACACGGTTTTCATAAAATTCCGCCAAACGTAATTTTTGCATACTTAAAGTGCCCCTAACCCCAAAAATTTTTCTTAGCCGCCAAAAAGGTCCTTTTTGTTCTGATCACATTGGTGAAAAAATTATAGTCGTACGATTTTTCCTCGATTTTCTGTGAATTTTTAAAACACGAAAAATACGCGCCACTGTGGTTCACGGCCGAGTTACATGGAGAATGGGGCGAGTCGGTCTGTGACGTCAGCCGGGGAAGCCATTTCGCTTGGAGAGATGATATGAGAGTGAAGATACTGCAGATCAGAGGTCACAGAGGGATTGTTCAGAGGAAAAAATTACTACAGTGCCTTATAGGTGTGTTGCTACGAATTACCGTAATGTGGTGGATCTGTCTAAATGTATATTTGTACACAACATACCTTCCTTTGGCGATTAAACAACCGTTTCATGAAAATACAACAGGCCAAGTGGGAACCTATTCAAGCAACTGTTTCTCAAGAATATGCCTTGATGGAAACTGTTAACTGATGATCGTAGCGTTATTTTTTTATCGATCTTGTGATTACATCTCATATCTCCCTTGAACTAGCGAATACAGTCTGGCCGAAACTGAAAACTTGTGTTATATCGCAGTGTTTTGGTTGTCAGCCGCTCTGATTTCATTCAGTCGTTGTCTTCTTGTTTGTTGACACGAGATAAATAATCGAAGTGAAGCGCTGCGATCACGATCAGCTTCAAAATATTCAGATCCCATACCTTGAAGTAGATAAATATCATTGCACTCAGAACCCTGCGACGAAAAAAACTATAGCTGCGGTTTATTACGTGAAATCTATTTATCCGAAAGACCGCTAAGCAAGTAACTTGCCGCTTTGCTATTTAACCGGCGGGTATTTAGAAAACTGTGTTTATTTTCAGATCGTTTTTTTCGCTCTTAGTGGTTGATTGTCAACTTGTAATAATTGAATTTTTGGTAAATCCATATTGGTGTTATTTGAAAGGTAGAGGAATGCTCGATCTGATCGGAAAATCTAAATTTTTCCTTGTCAGACTCGCTTCTCAAGCGAGGCGAGCGAGTTCGTTGTTTGTCTCGTAGCTTTGCGTGAAATTCTTTATTCAATTTATTTTCGAGCAAACTTCTGAATACGACGCTAAGTAGGGTTTACCATATTCCGGGACCATATATATTAACACATACAACAAAGTCAGCAGAAAACCGGCAAATTAAGATCGAAAGGATATAAACAAAATCGTGACCTTAGCGCGTCCCGTTTTTTGTACTTTTCAGTATTTGATTTCAAGCTGTAACAAATGTTATTTGATTTTCTTTATATATCGATGCCACTGCATATTGGCTGCATCTTGGAGAATTTCTAATTCACGATGAGCGAAGCCATGAATGAAGGTCACTGAAGCGATGCAAAATAATCACCGTGTTTATTTCATCTTATTTCATCTTATTTCAGTACGTTCGAGGCGTCCATTTATCATCATTCGCTTCAACTTTTGGTTTTCCTTGTTTGGTTTTCCTTTCATCTTGTTTTAACAACTCTTCATCAGCCATTGATTCATTGGTGTATAAAGCAAGTTAATCCAGACACATTCTGACAGACTTTCGATTCCTTGCTTTTACTTTGCGTCACTTCGATGTCTTCGATGCTATTCTCCGGGAGAGAACAGATAGTCAGAGACCTCTGACTCAATCGAATAATCCTAATTTGTATTGTCTGATGCCATTTCTTGGAGGTTTCAATGAGTTCGGTGGCTGGGATCAAACTTCACAGGAGTTGAAGGCGAGAAATTTCAGATGAAACCCAGCTGAACACACGATCGCCTCAAAAGCTAAGAAACCAGCTTCCCCCGCTGACGTCACAAGTGCATTAGCCCCAGATCTCCTGTCGCGCGGCCGTGAACCAGAACATCACAACTTTAAACATTCGTAGTTTCGCGAGGATTTGATGGATTTACTCAATTCTTTTTTTAATCTTCACCAAATTTTGTATTCTTTTTGAAAATAAAAAGAAAAAATTTGGGGTTAGGGGCACTTTAATGTAAGCAGGTATGGTTCAGTCAAAGAACATTAAGGTAAAAGGTTTCTATTTCTAACCGATTAGTTCCACCAATGGTAACATTCCCGGCTGCTGGGTTAGCAATACAAGGAGGCGTGCTGTCATGTTCAGCCAGAGGAACCCTTCCCATGTACACAGCACTGATACGGAACTCTATAGTACTGGTGAATACAACAAACACTGCAACCATTCGTCTGGACAAGGATGGAAACTACACCTGCCAGGCTACCAACCAGTATGGAACTTACGTCAAAGAACTCCAAGTCAGTTTCACAAGTAAGAGGGTTTTTCTGGCCTAATCTCTGTTTTCTTGTCAAATATAGTACAATGCTTGAGAGTCGGTCCCAGGTAAACTTCGAGAAAATGCTCTGTGACGGGGCCTCTTAGACGAGGCTACGTAAACACGGAAAAAGTACTCTATTGCTAGATCTAAAGCTCGATGAACACGTCCATGAAGACAGTTTTATCCCATTTATACCCGACTTTATCGTATAACAGCGGAATAAAGTGAACATGAACTATCATGTTTCAAGTCATGTCAAGTTGGGTTTAGTGGTAGAGATTTTAACTAGGACTGTTAATGTTCATTCCCCTAAAATGGTGGTTAAAATCTATACCTTGTAACGTAGGAAAAAAACTATACAAATAAAACCTTCTTTGTAATTAACAGCGTTTGGTCCAGAGATCGGCTTTCTGACCAGTGAAGGGTATCCTGTCAGCTACCCAAGGAATGCGGAAAAAATATCTACATATCCTATTCCAGAAGGCTGGTCGATGAACATGTACTTTCAGGATTTTGAATTGGAAGAAAGCGAACATTGCCTGTAAGTGATATAGCTGTGATTATCGAGTGTATCAGCTACATTTATCTAATGTCAAGTAGAGTCATGTCATGGTGCTACGCTTCTGGTGAACTTGTGATGGTCGAAGAGGGGACAGCTGTGGGATTGGGAGCAAAGCCTATCTAGATAAGTTGAATAGACGCGCCGCATGTATTATTGAAGGTCGATCTATCGGGGCTGTGGAGTTAAAATCAACACTTGGCTGGCCTAGCCTACAAGCACGCAGAAATTATCTTAAATGTGTCCTAGTCCATAAGTGTCTTCACGGAATAGCGCCTTCGTATTTACTTTCAGAGTTTAGGCACGCGCACCTTTTTCATGGCTATAACACCAGAAGTTGTGATTTACTGCGCCCTCCCTTCGCAAAAACTACCAAATACCAAGGTATCTTTAGAATAAATGGTGCTCGGACCTACAACACCCTACCGAGAATCATTAGATAAGTAGGCACCCTCAGTGATTTCAAAATTAAACTAAAGCGCCACTTTAAACAGTAACACCTGCGTTACATGCTGTCTTAACTTAATCAATTGTCTAATTTTATTGTTTCAATATCTTGGTTTTTTGTGTTTTGTCAGGGCTCCATTTAAACTAGCTCTGCTAAATTGGATGCCCCTGGATAAATAAATAAATAAATAAAAAATAAAAAATTGTTCCTCTTTGTGATAAACATTAATTTGATTAATTTCCAGTACCCATCCTATTTACTCCAGTGGGTGGGGCATATGAAATTTTACTCCTTTATTTCGTAAAAGAGAGCTCCGTTGTACCAAATTCATATGACGTTTTTTACTCCCCGAAAGTAACGATCCCACGAAAGTAACGACCCCTCGAAAGTAACAACCCCCCGAAAGTAATGACGCCTCGAAAGTAACGACCCCTCGAAAGTAACGACCCCCCGAAAGTAACGACCCCTCGAAAGTAACGACCCCTCGAAAGTAATGAACCTCCCTCAGAAAGTAACAACCCCTCGAAAGTAACGACCCCCCCAGAAAGAAAGGACCCCTCAAAAGTAACAACCCCCGAAAGTAATGACGCCTCGAAAGTAACGATCCCTCGAAAGTGACGACCCCCCGAAAGTAACGACCTCCCGAAAGTAACGACCTCCCGAAAGTAACGACACCCCGAAAGTAACGACCCCCCCAGAAAGAAACAAACCCTCGAAAGTAACGACCCCCAAAAGTAACGACCCGCACAGAAAGAAACGAGTCCCCGAAAGTAACGACCCCCTGAAAGTAACGAACCCCCGAAAGTAACGACCCCTCGAAAGCCACGACCCCGCGAAATTAACGAGCCCCAAAGACAGCTAATTCTGAAGGTAGCAATTATTTTAGAGCAGCAACAGGAGCCGGTAAAATGTCCGCTCGTATTCAAACCATGGAAAAAGAGCTGAAATTTGCGACTGCATCCTTGTATTTGTCAAGTATCATTAATAATAATAATAATAATAATAATAATAATAATAATAATAAGATAGAAATAAAGCTTTATTGACTAATTCTTAAACAAACTTAAATTTACAATATATGACCTACTACTGCTAATAATAATACATCAAATTCTCTTACTATGTATATTACAATATTAAGTATTATTAAATATCAAAATAACTATTGGTTGTAAGCAATTTCAAAAACTAAAGCTTTAAACAACAATAATGAGAAAAAGTATACTATCGCCTAAATTACAAAATATTAATATGCTAAAATGATAGTTACAATTATAAATATATAGGAATATACTAAAAACTTCATTTTAACTAAATAAAATAGTCAGTAATTAAGCTAAAAATTATGCCAGAAAGTCAACTAGTAAAATTTTCAGAGCAAAAATCCCAAGACTATTTGAATGAACAAAACTCGTGACGGCAAATAGTTTCTAAAAAAAAAAAAAAAAAAAAAATCAACGGACACCCGCTTCGCTCGCATTTAAACGGCAGTCATCAATAAAATATCCTTGCGGGATTTTGTGGAAAGGTGTCCTGGAGCCTCTCACGCATGTGTGTACCGACCTTAAAATCTCAAAAGAAAGCAATGTTCTAATCCAGGTGATGGTAATGTGATAACTATATTTAAGTGTCGTATGTATTTAGCACTTTTGTGCTTATTGGGGACACTGTCAATAAATAACCAAATATTTCAAATAGAACATAAACTGCTAAGAATCCCAACTGGTGGGAGGTTGACCAGTTGGCTATTTACACAACGCGGTCGAGGAGTTAAACTACCGAGAACAAATCCAGATGATAGTGGTAGGATGAAGGATTTGAACCAGGAACCTCCAGATTTCAAATCCAGCGCCCTAAACCACCCGGTCACGCCACCTCACCAATATTATCACGTTTTATTATATGGCTACAAAAGTACGCGCACTCTTATTGGCTGCTGAGCGGGCATTATTTTCTTGTAATGACCGGGCATTATGAAATTTTTTCTCGGCTCGACGGCTCTTTTGAGTTGTGAGTAAAAAAAAACTATGTGCGCGTGGGCGAAAACAACAGAAAAGATGGACAAAGTACTACTATATTTTCAATAACTGAGAGAAAAACTAGCACACAGATACTTCTTTAGTATGAGCGACGAAGAAAGCCGTAGAGCGCGCAAGCGAATGTGGAAAATTACTTGCGGTGTTCAGTTTATTATATTCTTTTCAAGAATAGCGCTAAAAAGGCCATATAATAAATAACTTATTAACCTCGTCCGTTCGGTCATTACAGGGAAATCTCAGACCTCGGCCTTAATGTATTGACCTCGCTATCGCTCGGTCAATACATCAAGGACTCGGTCTGAGATTTCCCTGTAATGACCTCACTCTCGGTTAATAAGTAGTATTTAATTGTTTTTGGTCATTCATTACCCAGTATTAGTTGTTTGGTGTAAAACATCATTTACCTTTCTTTGTAGCAAAGACTTTTTGAGAATAACCGACGGGAGTGGCAAAAGATTTGATTACTGTGGTAACGAGACCGGTCGAAATCATCTTGTGACTGGAGACCAGGTGGAAATGATATTTAGATCAGACCACGAGAATGAACAAAGAGGATATTATTTAGTTTTCACTCTGGTTTTACCACCCTCAGTTTCACTACCCTTGGTTTCACACGGTAAGTTGGACCATAAAGAAGTTGATTAAGCTTATCAAGTTCTCCAAGTTTATCTCCCTCTTAAAATACCAGTACTCACAGGCTCGAAAATAAACTCTTACCCTATTCAGACCGGGCTTATGGACTTTTTGAGGCATTCTTTGACCGATGGGATATCAGAGGGGAGGGGCTTTTGAGGCCAGCACCCCGCAACGCTTGGAGTATTTAACCCATTCCTGACCAGGAATCCTGGAGGTTTTTGAACACATCCTAAACTTTGTTCTTCGAGGTCCTTGTCGAGGAATCGACCCGAGATCTTGGATTTCACGACAAAACGTTAGAAAATCGCGAAAATGTGCTCGCAATAGTTTTTTTGACAGTCTATTTCTTTCAGTTTAACAGTAGTCTAAATTATCGTGAAATGTAGACAGCTGCATGCCTAATATAAGTAAAGCAAAATAGGACGACACGCTTTTTCATTCAGCCAAAAAGGTCTTCGGGGGCAGTCTTCGGAATGTTGGTCATCCAGTTATTTCCAATGTAGTCCTTAAATATTACTTAAAATGCAAGCCTCCCTTTATTATCCTTTTTCAGTGCCTACCGAAAGGAATCCTGGTCAACCAACACAAGAGACCGCGATCTTCGAGGAAAGGATGATTTACATCTTCATTCTGTTGCTGGTGCTATGTTTCATTCTAGGTTTCTGTTGCTACAGACGGTTTCATCAGAAGCGAATCAAAAGGTTATTCACTGTTCTTGTTAATACTTAAGATGAAACTAGTATATTCATTGGTTATTTCACGAGAAACGGGACAGCAGCAGGAGAGATTCTGAACGCGACAAGCTTACGACAGGCCTACGGCATGACTTAGGACCATTTACACCCGCACGACATTTTCACTTACAAAATTAAATATGCAAAAGTTTGCACCTGGATTTTCGGAGTGAAAGTTCTAACAAACGGTAAACAGATGTGATAGCTGTCCTGCGCTTTGAAAAAACTTTCTAACGAGCTGTTTTTCGCTTTAATCTGTTCAGTACTTTTCCAGTAACGAGTTCATGTGAATCAGTCAACAACACTGAACTTCGTCCGCCATTTTGACGCAAGAAAACTTCACCTTCGTCCCCTACTCAGAAGAAATTTGTCAAAAAATACGCCATTTTCTATCGATTTCGGCTACGATTGTCGTAGCGTTTAAAACATGTTTTAAAACCCTACGCCATATTTTTTTTTGACATACACAACAGTCATAAGCGAGTTGTAGGTTTGATTTACACGAAACAATTCATGTCGTAGGCCTGTCGTAAGCTTGCCGCATGCGAGAAAGTCGTACCGTGTAAATCGGCTTATAGAATTTTACTGTTAGCAGTCCAGGTTGGTGCGATAGGAGGAAGAAGTATGGTGCGAAAAATTCAGAGAACTTTCGCTCGCTCCTCGCACCAAGCCCATCTCTTCTTTTTTCGCTTATCGCTTTTCACGCCGCACCTCGACTAACTAAGTGCGTTGGACTCGGGATCTAGCGGTCTGGGTTGGTGCGTTGGCCGGGGTCACTATGTTGTGTTCCTGGACAAGAAATCTATTTTACGAATCTCTCCACATCGGGATATTAATCGATGACTCTCAGGTGGTAGGTCAACCTGAGGAAATGTGCGGAGTTAGCCTGCAGTGGACTAGCAGTTTTTAATTACCATTGCAAAAACAGCAAGATTTAACCCTCGGACGTACAAGCTAACTCATACCCCCATCGTAATACAAGGGCGTGGTGGCTGATCGCAGCCTCTCTAGGTTTTAGTTCTGTTAAAACACAGTGACATAAATGTACATTGATTAGATAGCCCTGAGCTTGCTCTACAAAATGATACCACTTTTTGTTGGTTATGACGTCATATGACGTCACTTGATCCGCCATCTTGGATTTCACTATTTTCTTAAAAGGTCAAGAAATAACAGAAACTAATGCAAAATCAAGCCAGAATGCTTATGCAACGTACAAACTCGTGAATTTCTGCAATTTGATGAAGACTGGAAAAATAAACAATTATGTCAAAACTTGATTTTTGGCCAAACCCTACACGAACTTTTCGGTTGCCATGGCAACGTCAAAATGATAGACATACAATTGACCTATCAAAATTTCCAGTACGGATGAATAAACAGCTACTGAAAATTTCAGCCTGTAACAGTAAATTAAAATTTTGAAAAACTTTATAGGGGGTGGGGGGGTGGTAAACTATTTTCCCATCGTTCCACAGATCAGCTCGTTCAGCTCGCGAAATTATCCCGCTTGACAAGTGGGAACTTCTTCCCGAGCAAATAGAACACGAGGAAGAGCTTGGCCGAGGGGCGTTTGGTGTGGTGTACAAAGCAACTCTAAGGAGACGAGTTGGAATAGAAATCTTTGATACTGAAAAAACACTGAAGGCCGAGGAGCCATGCCAGGTTGTTGCTGTGAAAGAGCTGCAAGGTAATTTTAATCATCCCACAAAATGATGAATAGAAGGGCGAATCGTTACAAAACTTGGATAGCTCCAGTCTCTCTAAAATTCACCTGAAAGAGATTAAAATTCTTGGTGATACTCAACCCTTTCCAGATCGGTCGTGCTTGGTCTTTTGCAATCAGATCGTGAACTGTCTCCCCAGTCTTCACCTCAAGTTGACATTAGGAATGACACAACAGGGCCATTTCCCTTTATAGTGTGGATAGAATTGAAACTAATCAACCATCGAATCTAGTTTTCACGTCCCATGATCCCTAAATTGGACAGCAGGTAATGCTGCGCATAAAACTCAATTGAATTTCCTGTCGGAATGTACTCAGATCGTGACTGAAGCAGAGCCTAATATGTAGCCGATAGTTTGTTTAATCTGGTTTTAAAATCTTGTAATCGTAGTAAACAGGAACTTAAATACATCATTTGTGTTTAGATGATCCAAGCGAAGACCAGAAGGAAGAGTTCTTACTGGAGATAGAGCAGATGAAGCTGTTGGGTGCACACCAGAATATTGTATCCCTTGTTGGTTGTTGCACTTTGCAGAAGCACAAGTTCTTGGTGATAGAGTACGTTCCATTTGGTGATCTGTTACAGTGGTTACGACGCATGAGGCGATCGGTAAGACTTTTCTCAAAGAAATATTTAATTAATCGAAAGTGTTTGGTAATGGTTTAAACTAAAGGACAGTAAATCAGATGTAATCCTTTCCGAGATAGTTCGTGCTAATTATGTGGGGCTCTTGCCAGTCTTGCCAGTCAAAGCTCACAGTTTAACCTGCAGTTATAGGATTTTCAATCATTATGGCTAGATGTCACTCAAGAAGGCTATGTTGTATATATATAACTTGTTAATTGATAGGTTTATTCTCCATTAAATACTGTCTGATGAGTGCGGGAGCGCGAAACTCGGAGTAACAGGGAATTTTGTCTCTTCGTTATATCTTCTTATTCAAAGCTCTACACCTAAAAAGTGTATTGAACACTGTTTAATGGCATTAGCCACTTTATTACACGTAATAATAATAAGAATAATAATAATAGTAATAATAATAATAATAATAATGGGAATAATTGTATTCACATGATAATAATAATAATAAATAATAAGAAGAAGAATAATAAGTTCTTAAAATCACATGGAAGCCTCAGTGCTTTTTACAATCCTTTCACACAAAAGCCCTAATTAAAAAGCCCTAATCTTAGAACGCTCTCTTACAAAGAAAAGCTTTTAATCTTGATTTAAAACAGTCCACAATGTAAAACCGTTAAAATGACATTTGCAAGTCGTTCCAAAGCCTTGGTGCGAGAACCAAGAAAGATCTGTCGTCGTAGGAAGTCGTTTTAGTCTTAGAAATAGACAGCAAATTTGAACTACTCGACCGTAGTGAGCGATGAGACGTGTAATGAAATAACAGATCCCTTAAATAAACTGAAGCAAAGTCATGAAGCAAAGCTAACTTTGTAAGTGATCAGAAGAATTTAAATATTATTTTTTCTAAAACAGGAAGCCAATGTAAGGTCCTTAATATTGGAGTGATATGGGGTGACATTTTTGCTTTGACAGTCAGCCTTGCAACTGTGTTTTGGAACAAAATTAACAGTTGATATTGTTCAGCCTTCATCTTGAAACTTAATTACTTGCACGTTTAGACCAACCTTGCTAGTTATTTATGAACCAATCATGCTCATTGTACTCTAGATTAATCAAAACCAAGGCACTAGGGGTAACGAGGAGAAGAAGTGTTACGACGACAGAGAGAACTTCAATGCTCAAAGAGAAGAGAGCGAATGCGGCCAAGTAGGTGTCTTACATTAAACCCTATTCTGAGCAGATATGTTTAGGGCTTCAAGAACGCGAGTTGTGTGATTGGGTGGCGACTTCAAGTTCTGCGGCCGTTGACTCCACGAGTATGTAACTCGGCAGAGGGATGGGGAATCTCGCATAGTGTATCTGGAATCAACTATCTAAAGCTCAAAAGGAAATAACCTGTCAATTGTGATGTCACATAGCTGACTTGTCTATCGATCGTTGGGCAGGGGGTTAGTAAGAGAATTGTTGGTGGGCTGGAGGAAGGAAGGAAGTAAGGAATGGAGGAAGGACGACGGACAGACGAATGATTGAATCGATTGAATGAACGATAAAACGAATGGGAGAGTGAATGAATAATAAACATCACTAAGAATTAAAATGTCATGTTAACTTTTAGGGAGAACGAGACCTTCATGATGAAGATCGGGCCTTGGCTATTGCTGGCGGTTTCCAAGTTGGCAAAGAAATCACATTGTCCTTTGTACAGCTTTCTCGGGTTAGAAACCACTTTAGAATATATAATCATAAATCATCAATTTGTAGTTCTAATGCTATTAGACAAATATGCTCTTCAAATTTGTTTTGGAAAATTGGTTTAGCCCTAAGTTCTAATTTTTAATAGGAAATTTGAAAGAGTATTTCATTGCGCGTGAAAAGAAAAGTTGACAGATGTAAGAAAAATATGAAAACGTGATAGGTTTAGCTACATCTAAATAGCCTCCCTACCCAAAATATGAATAACGAAATAATTTACACACGCTTAGTTTACTACCATTTAAGAAATAGAAACATGTGCCGTGTTTCTATCGAGTTATGGATCTTTCTGCAGGTACCGGAGCACAGATTACGTAAGCTTACGTAAAACAAAAGAAATAAAAGACAGGAAACAAAACAACTCCAAATAAAGACTAATCCCAAGTGACCCAAAATACAAAGCTTTCCGGTACCTGCAGATGTATCCCGTGTTTCTATAAACACGGGTAAAAGTCTGGGAGAACGAGAAATTCTGTGGGAACACGAGCCGCAGTCGAGTGTTTCCACAGCTTTTTCGAGTTCTCCCAAACTTTCACGAGTCTTTCTATAACTCGAAAGGAACATGGAGAACATGTTTTCTATTTCTTTTAGAAAATACCGCGACAAAGAAAAAGAAAAAAAACTTGTTTACTTTGATCATCAAAATGTAACTTTTCTTTGTTCGCGCCATCATTACTGTAAAGTATTTCTTCAATTTAATTCCATTGAGAAAACACAACGTTAAGCCTGATTGCTCTGAGTTACAACTCACCAAAATGGCGGCTGCCCTGCTCCCAAAACGAGGCTCACATAATTATCAAGCGCGCCAAATGATAAGCATACATTACAATTACGTCAACAGCTCGTGCTAGTTCTGTGTTTCTATGGAGTTATAGAAACACGGTTTTAAACCAATCAGCGTGCGTATTTGCTTTGGGTTATTTTCTAATTAACAATTAGATTATGAGCTCGAGATTTTTATGAGGTGACAGTTGACGAGGCCGAAGGCCGAATCAAATATCGCCTCATAGAAATCGAGAGCGAATACTCGCTAATTGTTTTAGTAGAATTGTAACTGAAGTTAACGCAAATAATTGTTTCCAATGATTTTCCCACGCATTATTGAACTTTACCCATAAACAAATTTGGCAAATTTGCAGTTGTTTACGCGCGTACACGCTTTTTCAATATTTTCAAGTTTTTAAAATCAAGAAACCTTGGAAGAGCTTCTTTTAGTCTTCTCAGGAATTTAATTACCCGTTTACATCTGAAATTCCTTCCAGAACTTCGGAAAAACTACAAAAACATCGCATTTCGTGGACGACCGGCGGCCAACTGTACTCTAATGGCTGATAGTATACGAGTAGCTCAGCCAATCAGATTGCAGCATTTGCATTAGTATACTAGTAGAATTCTACTAATACTTGTTAGGTTATGTTCTTTTTTTCTTGTGTTCTTTATTCAGGAAAACAGCAACGATTTACTAGATCAGGAAATCATCGAACTGATGCCGATGCCATCCATATCAAAGGGAAACAGCAACGTTGCCGCCATATTGATATCAACTGAAAGTATTGACGACGATGATGATGATGATGGTGATGACCACGACGACAAAGAGGAAGGAAACAAAAGCGATTTTCTGGATCAGGAAAAAATAGAAGTGTTGTCAATGCCATCGACATCACAGGGAAACGACAAGGCGTCTGCTATACTGATATCAACTGAAAATATTGATGACGATGATGATGATGATGATGCCGACGAAGATATCGGTGACGATTTTCTGGATCAGCAAAACATGGAACAGCTATTGATGCCATCGACATCACACGGAAACAGCAACGCTGCCTCCATGTTGATATCAATTGAAAATATTGATGACGAAGACGACGAAGAAGCAGACAGCTTTACTACTCAAAAGCTGTTTTCGTTTGCCTGGCAAATATCAAAGGGAATGGTAGGTATTAATAGCTAATTTAAAATGAGATAAAGTATAAAGATACTTTTTTAGTAGTGACTCTCAACCTCTTCAAGAAAGGTTTTCTCTGACAAATCATCTGAAAGTCGAGATGGGTCTTGCGTGCCTCGTTTATTGGTTATTTCAAACACCCTTAATAAGTTTGAATGTATGGCTTACAAAAAGGGAACTAAGTATCAATCTTTATTTCAATAAATAATGTGTGCTCTTTTAATTCTTTCATCATTTTTTAGAATCATCTCGCAGAGAAAGGCTTCATTCATCGTGACCTTGCAGCTCGTAATATTCTGGTTGGCAGTGATAACCGAGTCAAAGTGTCAGACTTTGGTTTGATGCGAGAAATCTACGAGGACGTGTACAGTGGAAAGAATACAAAGAAGCTTCCTGTGAAATGGATGGCCCCAGAATCAATTAATGACAGCATTTACACCATCAAGAGTGATGTGTAAGTCGATATTTCTGTGCCACGGCAAAGCCTTTTCCTTAACCCTCAGCTTGTCATACATGGACTAAAAAGATAATCCTTTAATTCCTAGTTGTACATGTAATTACAAGACAGCGTTTCTTTATCTTTTTGATTTTGATATAGCTGGTCCTTTGGAATACTTCTGTGGGAAATGGCCACCATGGGTAAGTTTTTTTAATCTTATTCTTTCCTCCTTTATTTCCGAAATTAGTCATTGCTTTCTTATGTAAAGGCGAGAATTCATATCAGTTTTCTTCGCATGACACTGACTGTTAACTTACTTTCTCATGATATTTTTTTTGGATGCATTTCAGGAGGTGTGCCGTATCCCACGTTTAGCAATCGAGAGCTGTGTGGACTTTTGAAGACTGGTTATCGCATGGAAAGGCCTGATATGTGTTGTGATGAAGTGTAAGTAACTGAATTACGTTAAGATCAGTTGTCCCTCTTTCGAAATAAGGCTGATAAATGAAAACAAACAACTACCTTACAAATCGCAACGCGCGTGGCTCGCTTGAACATATTTATATCGTATAAAAACAACTGGTGATGGTGCTGCTAAGAGAAAGTAGAGAACAGCCATACATAAAGACCATGAAATCCGCGAAGGAACACTGTCTTAGTCAAACTGCGGACACTTCGCCGATATGCGAGCAACCAATTTTATGGACATACAGTGGCTTAAATTAAATATCCGCAATGGATCTGCAAAATGAACTATAGCCATAGTCACTTTATTATTTTCGAGTCCTATTTACAGAAAGGGCATGCTCGCAACTAGCAAAGGCTAATCTAGACAGGCCATGCCTTAATAAGCGAATTACAAAAATATACAGACAGAAATTAATTAATAAAATTAAAAGGGAAAAAGAAAGAAATTCAGTATAAGATAATAATAAGAAAAACCATTTCGTTAACCTAACTTCAAATATTAAACCTACAGATACTGTTTATGTTAGTTGGAAGAAGACAGTAAAAGAACTATCACCAGGACTTTACATTTTGTATAATCTGAGATAAATCTATATAAGAGTCTTGTGAACTTAAAATGTTGAATAAAATTTGCTTGAGTTTCCTTTTAAACGTATTTTTAGAAAGATTCCTTAATGCTTGAGGTACTTTATTCCACATTCTTACTCCTATTCGAGAGAAGGAATTTGCTTGAACGGATAGCCTAGAAGGTTTGGTATAGAAATTATTAGAGGCAGAGGAACGTGTATTGTAAAAATGAACATTAGATATATCTTGAAATAGATCTTGAATATTAGACGGACGGAACTGTTCAGTTTCGAACGTCAAACATCAAATTAGCTATAGATTCATAATAATTTCTCGGTAAGACCTGAGCATCAACAAATAGAGGAATTTTGTGCTCATTATGAAAAAAAAGATAAAGCGGAGAGCTCGTTTCTGCAACTTTAGAAGCTTGTCAAAGTAAGATTTACAAGCCTGACCCCATACCGTCAGACGGTATGTTATATAAGGAGCTATAAGAGCTTGGTATATATTTAAAAGGGTATGCGTTGGCAGAACTATATCCGTCCAAATTTACAGAAGATTTATTTAAAAACTCGCAATTGCAATATCTATGGCTGTCATACAGGAATACGAGTATGGAACTGCTGTTTAGAATGATTTGTCCCGACACAGGATAACCCTCTAGTAATTAAAATACCCAATCAATAAGTAACTATTCGTTGGATTTTGTGACGTTACCAATTGGTTCAGGTTGTAGTAGTCATATTACTATTTTATATTTCACATTATTTTTGAGCAAGAGGCTGCAAGCTTGATCGTCATTATTGAAGCATTCCGTTATTGCACATCTTGTCCCTCCACGCACCTATTCACCGATTTAGCGCTTGTATTTCAAGTTGGCTTCGACAAATATTGTAGATTGATCGGATGTGTTCTGCAATGCATCTATTTAACTATTTGTCATCTTGTAATCCATGATAGGTATGAACTGATGTCTGAGTGCTGGAATGAAGATCCGTCTTCTCGTCCCAGTTTCTCGGAGTTGATTGACCGACTGGAGATGATCATGACGAGGAATGTACCATATTGTGACTTGGACAAGCATGATGAGTCACGCTCCTACTATAACCTGCCCGCTAAAGTTGATGAACACAGCGGATAAGATAGTGACAGAAAGGTTCACAGGATATTGCACTATGGACCAGAACTTTAAAACTTTAAAAGGCCATATTTAACTTGTAAAAGGAGATAAAAGACGATATATATGCATGTAATCCAGTTTTCAATCCTAGACAGATCTATAGTTGAGAAAAACTCAAGAAATTTGCAGATAATTAACTTTCGCCAAATACTACAAACAAAAACATTGTAAACATTGTCCTTATCCGCTTCTTTTGCCAAACCAGTTCAATGTTTTTTTAAAATGTTGGTAATACATGAGAAGTAATTTTGGCTAAAAAGAGAGAGAAAAACAACAGCATTAAGAACTCGGGAGAGGCGGGAAAGAAGAAAGGTAGCTAACCCTTGTTAGATTGTTCTTGTCTCAGCAATTCTATTAAGAACGGTTATTTAACATAAACAAGCAAAGTTATAAAATAATTTGAAACATATACCTATTTCTCGATGAGCTAGTTGTGTACGATGCCAGAAACTGAACTCGGCGGAAGCAGTATTGGACGCACATTAATCATTTTAACATTGCTAGCTGCCTGTTGCTTAACCAGTTGGCTATTGACATTAGTGAAGATATAAAAACAAAAGCCATTGTATATTCGACGGTACTACATTTAACCTTCCCATCATGCGCCACGTGTATGTCGCACTGATTGTGATGGCTGCTGTAGTTTCTATGGCATGGTATAAAACAGTTATACAACACTCTCTCATGGTATACCATGGGATAATTTGGTTTTATCAACTGGGTTGATAATGTGAATTGGCCACCGTAAAGAGATTCGGAAGCTGACGTTTCGAGCGTTAGCCCTTCGTCGGAGCGAAGGGATACCCCACTTGGCACTCTTGTTATAAACACGAGCCTTTCGATAAAATACAAGTGACTAGAGGGATATTCCGTAGTATACCACTCGAAAGCGTTGCATAACTAGTATGTAGCTTATTGTCTGTCTATATACTGATTTAAATATATTAAAACATAGTTTAATGTTACCTGTGATGAATCTGACATGATTTGTTTGCGGTTGTGGTCTAGCATCTGTTACCTGTGCTAGCTCCATCAGTGCAACTGTGCAAGAAATTATTATACCAACAGCATTTCAAAGCAATGATGACCCCCGCATTAATTACTGAAGCTGGTTATGACAGCAAGCTTCAAGTATTAATGTCAATATTTTTAAATATTTCAATATCACACCAGCTTTAGGCTTTCCACCTGTTAGTCAAACACAAAATGAATAATGACTCAATTTTTTTTTTTCTTAAATGACCAAACGAATATCGACCAAACAACTCAATAATTTTCACAACATCAATCGTAAGTTGCAGAAAGTTTTGCTTCAGAAATATTAAACAATATTAAATACTTCCGTTTCAAAACACAGCCTCGCGGCATTTAATCAAAGAAACATTTCAATCGAGCAAAAGCACACAGACATAAAATTCACATCTAACTTGTTAAACGTTTAGCTCATGCATCTAACTTCAAAACATTCAGCTTGTGAAATGGCTATCTTTGATGAAGGTGTGAGGTTATGTTTTCCTCCTCTACGTTCTGCTTCTCCTACCTCCGCGTCGTTGCATTTCTCTAAACGAAAATGGGTACGTTTCGGAGTACTTGTTCGGGCTTCATGCTCTTTAAGTAAACTACAGAAGAACAGCATTTACTACACCTGAACTTCAATGTAACAAGCCATGTGCACTCCAGAAATAGAATGCCTCTATTTAGATGCTTACCTTCGATCGACAATCATCGACTTTGTCGACTGAAAAGTGTTTTGAAGATGGAAGGGGTCTTCATCATCTGGAAACTCCGCCATTTTCGAGGGAAAAACGATTTTCACATTGTCGAGCTGTTTCACCTCACTTGCTACCAGCTCCCACTCGCGCCCCTTTGCTCACTCCCAGTCTCCCAATCGCTCTTTGCGCTAAGAACGAAAAAGAAAAGCCTGTGGAGGAGGCAGTTGCAATTGTTTTAAATAATGGAATTTCAGCGGAAATCTATAAATAGATTATTAATAAAAGTGACATAATTCCTATTCATCTGTGTCAATTTATTGCCTGTCATTTATGAACTGTCAAGACAACAATTCTCAATCCAAACGCTTCACTGTCAACTGGCAATGGCCATGACATTGCATATTAACTGAACTGACAACAGCAGTTATGGAGTTGCTTTTCCATGTCTCATCAAAATAATCCAAACTATCATTTATTCTTACCCTTTAAAACTGATGACAATTTAGCTCTCCAAACAGATTATTACACAGTTCCAACGCCAGTCCATTTTTTGTTGTTATAATCTTGTAGTACGAACCTTTTTTTCGGTATTTTCAGAATGCATGAAATCTCAGGACGACGTGGTGTAGCTGGTTTGTGCAACGAAAACAAAAATCGTAGTTGCAAAACTGATTTTTAAAATCTGAGTTTTGGAAACAAAATACATGCTTTCGCCCAACGTGGGGCTCGAACCCACGACCCTGAGATTAAGAGTCTCATGCTCTACCGACTGAGCTAGCCGGGCAAACTGTAGAAGGCCCTGTCCACTTTAATCCGTTTTGAAACGAAAACGGAGCTGTTTTGCTCCGGATACGGCTATCGTCCACACTACAACGCCGAAAACGATTACCGAAAACGGAGGCATTCGAAAACGCTCTCCAGAGTGGAGCGATTTGAAAACGATGCTTTATGAAAACGCTGTTTTCTAGCGTGGACGGAGAAAACCATGCTATCCGAAAACGGTGGCGTCATCAAAATAGACAGACCGGGCGCCAGACCACTCGACCATGAGTACCCAAAATAGCGAACAGACTATCAACATATGGCGCCCAATTTCGCGGTCCGATATATTGAAATGCGTTTTCAAACGGATACGGCGTTGTACTGTGGACAGGCGAAAACGATACGAAAACGATAAGTTGGGACGCAAGTCTTTTTGAAAACGGAGCAAAACAGCTCCGTTTTCGTTTGAAAACGGATTAGTGTGGACAGGGTCTAGTACTGTTTAAATTCCTCTAACCACTTGGTGTCATGCAAATACTGATTGATCAGGATGAACTGAGAGATAAGCAGACAACGTAAATACCCGGATGAGTATCTTCGCAAGTTGTCTCTTCTGATAGATTGATAAGCTTTCTTCAAGATGCACTGATTGGTGGAAATTTTAATTAATTATTAACAGTGGAAGAACTAATGATATCAGTGAGACACTTATTTTCCGGAACTTCCACTTTTATTTGCATGTTGAAAACGCTGCGTCTGCTGTATTTTGAGGCTACGAAAACTGTTGCGACTTGTTTTCTATTGTTTTTTTGGCACTCTGTTTTTGAATTGGGTGTTCTTTTTTGGAGAAGCTATCCTACCTAATCAAAGCATACAAATATTGCCTTTATCATTGATCTGAACTGGGGAACTAATTATAAGGTCTGAAAGAGGACATTAATTTAGGGGTCAGGTCTCAAATAGGGTGTCGAAGTTTTTGTCAGGTCATAAATAGGGTTGGGAAAATTGCATACTTTGGTCTTACATAGGGTAAGGGTGAATCAGGCCGCGCACTCCACACAAATTTCTTTGGGGGTACCCCTCCGCCCCTGGCGGGGGAGGATGGTAAGAATACTTTAAGGTGTTGTGAAATAGATAAAGAAACAGCAAATTGACTGAGTTTACATGCTAGCACTTCCTCTAAATTAATGCAGGCGTAAAATATTCCTTGAGTAATTTGTTGAGTAGCAGGTGAGCACGAGTTCCGGTGATTGCAAATTAAATATTCAGGCAGTTCGGGCTGAAATGTTGTTTTAGTTTCATAATTATGCGTTGTGCCCAACCAGGGCACACAAGTTAACGATAGTAGCTGCATTCTTGCACTGGGAAAGAATAAAGACATCAAGCAAAAAAAAGAAACAAACAAACAACTGAGCTAGCCGGGCGCCTAGTAAACAGCCTAAATATAAATTAAGAAATATTTTAAAGAAGTAGATTAATCCAATCTGTGAGCAACTTAATCAAAGAGACAATGACACATGAATTCTGCGTCTCTAATGTAAATAGAACGTTTGTGCTGTGTTTTCAATAAGCGCTGTTCTGTTGCCTTCATTGATATGAATGAAGCGTCAATATTCTTAGAAAATAAAAGGGCGGGAGGAACTGTGACGTCATAACCGTGTTACAAAGCTTAAGCTTAACACGCGACCTTCAATGAAAGCACAGCGCGGGCGTGATGTAAGTATAACGTTTGTGCTGTGTTTATAATACGCGCTGTTCTGTTGCCTATGACAATAAATGAGAGCGCAGTGCGTCATGTTATCACAAATTGTTAAGTAGACGTCTAAACGGATCTTATACATTCTCTGTCCACAAGCCAGTATGCAGAGTCCGAGCGATTGAAAGAAGTGCTAATAGGCCATTTGCGATATATTAAAATTCTAACATGGCTTCGAGGGTTGGGGGAATAAGACAAAATAAATTAATTATTCATCCCTCAACCTCGATGTGATTTCTTCTGTTTGATTTTCCCAAGCCTCGGAGCCAAGTTAGAATTTCAATATACATCGGAAATGGTCTATTTAACAATTATTCCATGAGCGCGCGTTGGATATGAGATGATAGATAGCCAACGAGGCGCGTAGCGCCGAGTTGGCTATAATCATCTCATATCCAACAAGCGAGAGTGGAATAATTGTTTTATTAAAAACGCCCTCAAAATATAGAAAACTAGACTACAATTAAAATAGAAAGGCCCAAAAAATCATGCATACGCTCGTCATTTTTGTAGATCATGGTATAATGGCTCATATACCATGATGGCTAAGCCAATGAAAACTCTCGAATTGCATTATCCAATGATCCAGTTTTTAATAATAACAATTATTAAAACCTGGATCATTGGATAATGCAATTCGAGAGTTTTCATTGGCTTAGCCATCATGGTATATGAGCCATTATACCATGATCTACAAAAATGGGGATCGTATGCGGTTTTTTTTGGTCCTCTTTGTTTTTATTGTAGTCTAGTTTTCTATTTTTGGGGGTGTTTTTAATAAAACAATTATTCCACTCGCGCTTGTTGGATATGAGCTGATCATAGCCAACTCGGCGCTACGCGCCTCGTTGGCTATCTATCATCTCATATCCAACGCGCGCTCATGGAATAATTGTTAATTATAATTCCGAGAGCGGGCGTTGGTTATCAGATCACTGGTAGATAGTCAACGAGGTGCGTAGCTCGCAAAGTTGACTAAGGTCTGCAAACAGGTGGCCAAACCAAAACAACGGGAGTAATATATTAGACTCCAAAGATCAGGGAACAATGATAGCTAAGCCAATGAAAACTCCCATGATCCAGTTTTTAATAATAAATGATGGGTCGACTGTATATCGTAGGTCTATTTAAAGTGATCAGAGCACATTTCTAACATGACTCTCAAATTTAAGGTCGCCATCACGTCAACAAGGTTGTGGACGAGGGAGAAGAACAGCTGAGTGAAGAGGATAACGATGATGACAACGCCGGCCGCATAAGCAAGTTGCTTAAAGCAAATTAATGAATTCAAACCTTGGGGAAAAAGATGACGACGATGATGATGACAATGACGATGGTGTCCGTATGAGCAAGTTGATGAGCTCAAAAGTATAAGAAGTAAACGTCCCTCGAAATTTAAGCCTCCAAATCGGAAGGACTTTGAATAGGACAAGATAAACATATTTCGATATGAGCAATCAAAGGACGTTAAATCGAATCACACAAGATGGTTAGAGAACGCAAGCTAAACTGTCAAGGTTGGACTCCATTTTGCAATAGAGTTTGTTTAATCGATCTAAGCATTGTAATCTGCATGCACGTTGCAAGAAACGCAATTGCATGTTTGCGTTTGATAATTAGTCTTTTGTATCAATTTGATTGTCAATAGCAGTTATCATTGCCCAGCTCCAACTACTGACTATTACACAGCTCTTCATGGACTGCATCATGTTTGTTTTTGTCATCATAAATATTTTCCACTACAAACCTTTCTCGGTATTTTCAGGATGCACGAAACCCCAGGGTAACACGGTTTAACTCCACCTTAGACGTGGTCGTGGTAACTTACATATGACGGAAACCTGGGAATGATAGGTTCAGTAACTGGCTTGTACAACGAGAACAAGATAATGATTGCAAAACAGATTTCGGAAGCAAAATAAATACTGTCGCCCAACGTGGGGCTCGAACCCACGACACTGAGATTAAGAGTCTCGTGCTAGATCTACCGACTGAGCTAGCCGGGCAAACGGTGAGGTCCTAATAATAACGTTACGTTCCTATATAGCCACCTGTTGTCATGCAATACTCAATGAATAACGAAGTTGAACTGAAAGATAAGCAGGCATCCTGAGTAATAGATTGATAAACCTTTCTCAAGAGGCAATAATTGGTGGAAATTATTAATTTTACAATGTTATCTCATATGCTAGACACTAATTCGGCGGAACTTCCACTTTTATTCGCCCTTTGTAAACACTACCTCTACTGTATTTTAGGGCTAGTAAAATTTTTCTGACTTGTTTTCTACCACTTTGAAACAGTAAATACCTCTCAGCCTGAGAGGTAGTGGACGATGCCTGAGTTAACGCTACTACCGATTGGTCCGCCCGCATCAGTAGGGTCGTTGGATTGCGCATTTTAAACCTTACAGAAGGCGTTTGAATTGGGTAGCGGAAAATGGCGGAAATTACAATGCTAAGAAGGGCGCGCTTGTTATGGAATTTTAAAAAAAGTCCAACGATTAATGATTTACGCGTATGGCATTTGCACGTAGAATCCACGAGAATAATTTAAAGGCAAATGTATAGATATTGTCGAATCGTGATAAATGTCAATCCTATAGTCCTCAAATTTGATCATGATCTGCAAAATCAGAAGGAATGTCGCCCAACGTGTTAATAACAAAGTTTAACTTTATAAAATAATGTGAAACATTCTCTTATGAAACTTTCTCTAAACGGCAATACTTATGCTAATACCCCTAACCAAACAACAGAAACAGTGCCAGCTGCATGTGCGATGCTAACAATATTTCTGAAAGAAGCTATGTGTGTCGTATCCCGCCTGCAGTCTGGCTTCAAAATTACACACGCTATAATCTAAGATTCCCAAACAAGAGCACTTTCAACCTAAAATCGGCCGAAATATAAGAATATTCGGCCTGGGCTGAAAAAACAATATCCTTATATACAAAACTTGAGTGTAACAAAGGAAACCGAGGTCAAGAATAGAAGAGCAGAGGTCTCGAGAATATTTGCTATAAGAACTGTTGGGCCAACCGGACTCGGCTGATCAGATAAGTCCAGGTTGTGCTAAAAGGTACTAAAGAGGGAGCTGAGTCAATAAGTGGAGATACATGCATAGGACCGTGCGGATTGCACTTCGGACCAGCTCAATAGCGCATGACAAGAGACTTAATCTGCATGTATATGTGCCTTCTACAAATGTAGCTGAATCAGAAGAGAAACATGAACGTATTGAGAATTGAACTCAATGGTTGAAGTAGCTTGAAGGTACTTTTCAGTCCGTCTATCTTTTAAGTTCTCTTTCGAATTCTATCTATTCTGATCTCACACTGGTTGATAGACATTGTCAGCGTTTCAACCAAATTAAACTTCACGCTATATATTAAAACGGTGTGACTCATGAGGCTTCCCTTTCAGAATTTGTCTAGCCCAGTAAAATTGGTGCCACAGAACAATAGGAAACAAACGGCGCCCTGCTCCGATGACATATTGATTAAAACACCTTTTGAATCAACGCACCATTGATTTCGTTTGTTTGTGGTCTCACGGCTTCTTTATGACAGCTGGTTACTGTCAATATAAGTTGACATCCCTAGCGGGGGAGTGAGATGGTAGCTCATTCAAGCGTACTGTAATCAGTCTCCATTTTAAGAAAAGCGGCAAAGAAGATGAAAAACGAAGATGAGAAAAAAGTTCAAGGCGACAGGTGTCGGCTTATACTTTGTGCTGTTAGTATATGCGAGTGTGATCGACTTCGGAAAAGGACACAGCTCAAGGCTAGAGGTCAAACATGAAGGTATTCATAAACACTTATTTCATGCGCTTTTCATGCACCCACGGTTAATAGGTTGATAGGTTAAGTAACAAGGAAATTGTAAAAGTGTGCTTGCAAAGCTTGGTATATTGTTTATTCGGTTGTAGCAGACAGGCAGACAGTTGGAGAAATAGAAAAGTTACTTTAAAATTCGCTCAAGTCTGATTTTATCCAGTCAGTGATCCGTCATTCAAACTTAACTCGGGCAAGACAACTGAACGCTACAATGACCAGCATTCCCGTAAAGTCTAACTGAAAAAACCTAAGCAACTTGATTATCTAGTCGTTTTAGTGGCGATTAAAGCTTTAACGTTGAGTTACACGTATGTGAAAAAAATTACCTTGATTTAGCCCAAGTGCTAGGGGGCGAACAATCCGACATGACAAAATATGTCAGTCAATTTGAACATAACAAGGTGGCAGGAGGCAGACCTGAGTTGGTAATTTAAGACTAGTTATGGCTAGACCTGATAAATTAATAAGATTCACATTCATCGTTTTTCTCCTATTATCTACCGTTAGAGTTAAATTAAGAACCTTACAGGCATTATCTTTATATATTAACCTACTTCCACAACTAATCTCTTTTGAAACAAGGTACTACCATCAGTTAGCGCCGTTCTCCCTAACAGGTAGCCCCTAAACATTTCCTACGGCCGGGCTACCCAACAGTTTATCGGTATCGACAGATGGTGATATGTCTTTGCCGTGCCGTCACAACGTAACGCACTAATGCTGAATTGTATTCCTCGGTTGAGAGAAGTACTGTGATACTAAAATGTTTTCTTCAAGATCCTAATACAGCACCCCAGGACAAGCTCAAAACCAGATAGATCCCTCTACATAACAAACGCAAAACGAGGCCCTGTAACTATAACACAAAACTAGATTAGTTACTAAGTCCACTTATAAGATTTTCTATTTATACGTATCTGTTTTTCTTGATCTTTTATTTATTGAAAAAACAGACATGCATTACGGCTCCCTGCCTGCGCTTCAGCCATGCGTTATAACCTAAACGCCCTTATATGTCTCAAGGAAAGCAACGAGATGTTATCAGTAGTTATCCGAATCCCAGTCCAGTCCAAACATGAGCCAGAGATAATTGCTTATTACTGAGATTCAAGGAAATTCATCAGAGATATTTCATTGTTACATTATTTCCAGGTCTTCTTTCTTTCTATAAACAAAATTGATCTGTTTTATTTTGTTTAATCTCAATAGTACAACTTTCCTCCGACGGAGTTACAGGAGGAAGGTATTTAGCAGCGTTAAAGTTTCCGAAGAAAAATCATGCTCAGGTTCACTTCCGACCTTTGTCAAGTGAAGAAATTTTGGAAGTAATAGATGAAAACAAAGTGCAATCTTCTGATAATGACGTTGGAACGGCTGAACCGGTTTCTGCCTCACTTGTTGAAATCGTGAAAGAAAAAAGTCCAAATCAAGTTAAAAACAATGACTTTAAACAGCCTTTGCAAACCAAGAATTCTTCAATTTCCTTGGCGATCTTTTCATTTCCTCAGCACAACGTACATGCTTTGCAGGCAGGTCATCATAAGTTAAAACAGAAGTCTACAAGAGTCCATCCGGCCTCCAGCAAGTCAAAGATTATTACTCGAGTATCTATTCCCGGAAAGCATCGTTTGTTTAATACATACCATGCCGGGTCTAATTGGACAAAATTACTTTTATCTCGGAAATTTACCTCTCTGAAACACAACGCCTTTCGAGAAAGTGCATTACAGCTATCCAACAACATAAATGTAACAGATGAAGCGAGGAAACGAATAAATCAAATGGAACGCGATCAAGCGAGTTCTCGTGATATTCTGGAAGCATTCATTTCTCGGATGGGACTTAACGTAACTTCAGACCTCCACCGCAAGCCTTCTCCGCGGATAAGTGTGAAAGAAAAGTTGTACCACCCGAGTCCATTTAATAATGTTCTATCAAACAAGGTAAACACGTATTTACCACCAAAAAAGACTTCTTTGCAAAAAACATCAACTGGGAGAGGAAGTTACAGGAGCTTTCACTTTGCAAGAAAATCTTCTAGTTTGTCTGATTCATCAGTGCAGTCACCCATTGTCATTAAAGGTGTGCCCTTAGAAAAGATAGAGAAGACAAGTCCGCTAAAACCAAACGTTTTCGACAGCTTATCAGATATAAAATTCCTTAACAGTAAAAAAAACTCGACATTAAAGAGTGGAAAAAAGTATGGAAATAACAGCACCAATCTGAGCATTTTGAATTCTTCGCTGAGAGACAAAGATGATCATTTTTTAGATCACATTGGGACAGGACGTGACAAATCTGGAGTCGGGACACGTCCTAACAGCCAAGAGTTACCTCTAAGACCTAAGAGCAAAAATATTATGACAGGACGTGATAAATCTGGACTCGGGACACGTCCTAACGGCCAAGTATTACCTCTAAGACCTAGTGTTAACAACACACAGACGAAAGCCACAATGACACAACTGAAGAATAATAAAAGCCAAGACAAGAGCAAAAATATTATGACAGGACGTGATAAATCTGGACTAGCGACACGTCCTAACAGCGAAGTATTACATCTAAGACCTAGTGTTAACAACACACAGACGAAAGTCACAATGACACAGCAGAAGATTAATAAAAGCCAGAACAAGAGCAAAAATATTAAGACAGGACGTGACAAATCTGGACTCGGCACAAGTCCTAACAGCCAAGTATTACATCTAAGACCTAGTGTTAACAACACACAGACGAAAGCCACAATGACACAGCAGAGGATTAATAAAAGCCAGAACAAGAGCAAAAATATTATGACAGGACGTGACAAATCTGGACTCGGCACAAGTCCTAACGGCCAAGTATTACCTCTAAGACCTAGTGTTAACAACACACAGACGAAAGCCACAATGACACAGCAGAGGATTAATAAAAGCCAGGACAAGAGCAAAAATATTATGACAGGACGTGATAAATCTGGACTTGGGACACATTCTAACAGCCACGTATCACCTCTAAGACCAAGTGTTAACAACACACAGACGAAAGCCACAACGCCACAGCTGAAGGAAAATAAAAGTCAAAACAAGAGTGGAAATATTCGTGATTACCCTAAAATTGAAACTAATGACAAAAATTTAGTTAATCATAGCAAAAGTGGTAGTCACAATTTAGCGCTGGTCCACGCCAGAAAAAATGCTACCTACTTAAACAGTACAAAGCTGTCTATGAAAACAAATGGCACATTTACTTTATCGCTGGATTCCAAAATTTCCCTGAAACATTTCAGTGACCTTATTGATTTTTTTAACAGTCTGAATTCTTCCTCTGACAAAACACCGACCACAAACATTAGTACTGGAGGAAACAGGCACATCAGTAGTAAATTAAAAAACAACACAAGAAATCACATTATTTCAGAAAACCTGCTCAGGTTTTTGAACTTTGTCCACATTAAAAAGACGAGCGGAAATTACACGGGTAAGAGACTGGAACCGGAAAAAGGACACACCCATTCTAACCACGACTCCATTGCGGATCAAATCAGAAAACAACTACAGATGTCGATATACAGAGGTTGGAACAAGGCAAGTAAAGGAAGAAGGCTCGGCTCTAAAAAGCTGTCAACTTCATCCAACCCGTCTATAAAGAATAAACTCACTCATTCAAATGACACAACGCGATTCAGGAGTAACGATAGCTTAAAAGAGAGCAAAGGAGATGACTTTGAGCTTAAAGTGCTACAGATGATGAAAAATGTGAGTCACAAAGAGCTTTTAAAGCTGGAAGACGACATAGTAAATGCGTTAAGTTCTGCTAGGCTGTGGAATTTGCCACAACAACACGAAAAACAACATCTAGGGCAGCAACATCAAAGTAGTCCTGAAAACCTGAGAGGTAAACATAAACAAATAATTAATCGTCAACACGACATACAAGAACACTTAAGCGAAAAGCAACTTAGCTATCGACAGCAATTGAATCAACAACAGCAAAAGCTTGGCATGTTTCAACATCATAACCCAAAAGTTGGACAACAACATAACCAAACTCATACTGAAAGGAAACATAACCAAACTAGCCAACAAATTGAAGACAGAAATAATGGAACAACTTTGCAGCAACATAAGCCAGGATTTGAGTCTGAGCAAAGTCATTTACAACAAACTAACCACACAAAGCAACACTTAATGAAAAATAACATGTCATATTCCATGGAATCTACAACAACAGTTCAAAACTGCAACTCGTCAGTCTCTGAAAATACTACCAAAAAATTTCGTAATCATGTGTGTGACCAAACTCACAACAAATTATCGCCCCATAATAATGGAAGCAAAGATTTATTTTCACATTCCTTCAACACATCACATACAAAAACTGATGCATTAATTAAAATTGCACATACATTGCACAATGCCGCTCCTGTACAGTCTCCTTTGGCTCGTCACAGCTCCGCGAGAAAAATAGCAGAAAATAACACTTCGCCCTCCAGGATCGGGGACGGTACTACTGTTACAAAACCTGGCTTCAACGTAGGTAAGGATGTAGATGACACCAGAAATATTTCAGTACAGCTTGACAGAGATTCGGCTCAGGAACCGGTGAATGCTGAATCAGTTCCCGAAGGGACTACAGGTTCAGCGGTAGAAGAGCTAACAGAATATGTCGACCAAGGTAGGTTACAGGAAAAATAGTGTTTTACAGGTATATGATAAGTGAAATGGTGACTTGGATAAAGTGAAATGAATGACAAAGCGTTCTCAAGTCAAATTACACAGATAAAAAAATTATGAGTTCCCCAATGGGAGTCGAACCCATAACCTACCAGAATAGCAGTTGGACGCTCTAACCACTGGGCTATGGTGGACTCAAGGCGAGCAAGGTCGTAACTTGTTTCTTATGTGTCACACATGTCCTGCTAACTATAAGGCTCAATATGTCGAAATGATAAATGTGGATAAATGATAAGTGAAATGGTGACTTCTAAATCGTGAAATAAATGAAGAAGCGTTCTCAAGTCAAATTACTCAGATAACGGGATAACGGGAGTCGAACCCGTGATCTTCAAGTGACATAGTTTTCATCTAGTTGTAACTCTATTATAAGCACTAAGCGTTTCGTATAAACTGAGATTTAAAATAGTTGTAATAATAACCAGAAAGACAGCTTAGAACGACGAATGGGGGTTTATTTTGATCGCGACACCTGTCAATAAAAAAGGCGACATTCGTCAATTATCGGTTAACATTTTGACTGTTGTTCAGTTGGGATGTCAAATCAATTGTAAGTTGGTTGTCAGTTATGAAAAATTCAAAACAATCGAAACTAGACCCTCAAATTAGTTCATGTAACCATTCCTTGCATTTTTTTCCATTTTCTTGCATAGTGCCAGACAAAGAAAATCTGACAACAAAGTGGTCGGAGTGGACTCCCTGCTCAAAGACCTGTGGTGATGCGAAAAGAAAACGGATAGAATACCGCTGTACGTCTAGCTATCAGGAGATCAGAGACTGCGCAGTCAGCGGTCTACAACACGAAGCATGCGTCTTCAAAGCTTGTCCTGGTAAGTGTATAGACATTAAATTATGTTTTATTCAAGATTCAGACCTCTATTTTACAACCGCACATTTCTTATTGATATTAGCGAGACGCTTCCTTAATTATTACCGTTGCGTCGTTATCCTCAGCCAGCCACTTGTATGCAGAGGAATAAAATATTAAATTGATAATGGTAATTGAACTGAGTGGAGTGCAATTTGGTCTGAAATCATACGCATGATTTCAAAATCGAACGAGCGCGCAGCGCGAGTTCGATTTAAGATCACAAGTATGATTTCAGACCAACATTGCACAACCCGAAGTTCAATTGCCACTTTATTAGATCCATTCTTAAATCGCACAATTTAATAGCCTAAATACAGGAACAAGATTTTTATGAGGGCCAATATTTATTGAACCAAGTTGCCAAACTTGCCAAACAATGGCTTTTTTGTCTTTTATTTTCCTGCAATGTGATTGGTGAGTTTACAAGGATAACCAGTGATTTCAAAATGGATTTGATAAATCAGGAAAAAGATGGTGGTATTTGGCGAGATTTAACCTTTATATTTAATTGATTTCAACGTTGTGCAGATTATGACCTTACTGAGCGATGAATCTTTTTAGTATTACAGCCGGAAAAGGAGCTTATACCGTATGTAAATATGTCCATTTTGCCCAATAATCGGAAAAAAAATTCACTGAATGCATTCACCCCATGATAGTTATATCTCCAAATTATCATCCTGAAAAATACTGTAGTCATGTTAGTTCTTTCCCTGCAGTAGATGGACGGTTTTCATCGTGGTCTCTGTGGAGTTCGTGCAGTAGAACCTGTGGATTTAAAGGATTTTCTGTTCGCAGCAGATCCTGTACAGCCCCTAAGCATGGTGGGCAACCATGTTATGGTGCTGGGATAGACACTCGCGAGTGTAATCGTAAACACTGTCCAGGTAAAGTATGTATGCTTTACACAACTCAGAACCAAGCAGAAAAAACAATATGCTTAACAACAAGCTATAAAGAGGAAAAGCTAGAAGCGACAAGATTAATTTAGTCAGCTAAAAGTTGTTTCTGGGTAGTATATATGTGACAAAAATAGGTTGTGTTTGTTTTTTACCACAGTTGCTACTAATCTCGCTATCTGATTGGCTAATTTGCCGTTGTCGATAATAGTCCAGACAACGCTGCTCGCGTTAATGTGTCACGCAATTCCTGTTTTTCAGCTCGCGCTCTGAAAAGAAACATTTTCTTTGACGTTGATATTGTAGTAAAAAACAAATCGAAATGTGGTTTAGCGTGGTCTGTACTCTTATCGACAATGATACACGTCATCACAGTGGTCAAAATAATGTGGACTGACTCGGCTGCGCCTCGTGAGTCCACAACATTTTGACCACCGTGATGACGTAGACTGTCGATAAGAGTACAGACCACGCTAAACCAGATTCGATTTGTTAAATCGAGATTGGGTTAAATTCTCTTTTATAGAACGGTATCAATACGTATTTAATTGGACTATTCTGGTGTAATAAATTTAGTCTCTGAAATCTTAAAACCATACAGACATTGTGGTTAACGATAGTTATAAAAAATACATTTACCCTTACATTAATCAATACCCTCACCAAACAAAGCAGCTGGACCTTACGAAATATTTTAACACAAATTCAACAAAGTGAAAAGATATTATTTGGAAGAATGGCAGGGTGGAAAATAAGTTATATGACTTGTAATTCGATTCAATTGGTCAAGGACATGGGCGACGCCATTCATAGCTTTTATAACTCCATAAAATGAACGATGATTACCTGAGTAATGCGATTAAAAACACTGCAAACTTACATGCATTACGTATCACCCTTAGTTAACGGTGGCTTGAGTAAGTGGTCCAAATTCGGTCTTTGTTCAAAATCTTGCGGGGGTGGCCTGAGGATGCGCCATCGAGAGTGCAACAATCCTGTGCCTCGATACGGAGGATATGAATGCGACCCAACAGACTTATTTGAGACACAATCGTGCGGAAACATGAGGTGTCCTGTCAAGACCCTGAAGCGTGAGTAAAAGGATAGGCCATTTCCGAGTTCCCTTGAGCCCCTGTTTCAAAACGAGTTCAAGTGCGAAACCATTCAAATGAAAATGAATTTGATTTGCATGAAAATGAACTTGTAGGCGGAACTCATTTTCATATGAATGGTTTCGCACTTAGACTCGTTTTGACACGGAGGAAAAAGGGAACTCGGCAATGGTCTATTACCATTGTTTTTTCGGTTTTTGTATTGCTTAAGGGTGGTCCTACTTAACAACCAGTTGGTCTTGAATTTGTTGCTAAGGAAGGTTTCCAACCGTCATATTTTAACAACCAGACCGTCCTAAGGATAAGCTTTTTGCACAGGTTTGTTCTATATTGTAGAGTCGTGCAAAGGTTTCAAATCAAGGCCATGTTTGACCAGTCACGTGACCAGAATAGAAAAAATCCTAAAACTTAATCAGTGCCAAAAGAACGTTCACGTGCTTTTAAAAGGCGGCTCAAAACAGTTTCCAGCACTTTCCAAGACTTGTATTTTGATGCGTCATTATGACTACTCTTTGTCACTTGATGCTACAATCATGATATCAAAAAATCTGTCCAATCATTGGTGAACACGTTGGTATCATTTTCATGACACAATAGGTTACTTTACCGTGCCATTTTTGAATGATAAGCCCCTAAAGCTATCATTAAGGGTGTTGTTAGCAGGTGAGACGCTTGCTATGGCAACCGATACTCCATGTGTACGATTATAAAGAAGGCTAAGTTATTTCTAATTCATACGAAAAATCGGAACTCCTCCTCTTTTCTTCCAAGTTTTCTTAAGCGCGGTTTTGGACTGGCTCTAGTTACTCACGCGAAATTATATTCCTTTTTCATAGCAAACGTTCCCTGATATAAAATTCACCATTTAGCAAAACGTTCCAAAACTTTCCTCTACAAATCGCCTTTAGCAATCCCGTACAGCAACTGCTCTAAATATGTAGTAAAAAAAAAACCCTTAAATTGAAAGACTAATGAAGGAAATTAAATACCCAAAGAGGGTCATTAACATTAATAGTGATGGATTTCGTTACTGACTTCTTCACTTTCTTATTTTGTGCCCAGACCTCCAAGTTGCTGATGTGGATCCTAAATCACTGTGTGATTTCAATCCCTGTGAAGAAGCTGGATGTCTGCATGACCCAGCAGCACGGTGTATAACCGACTTTGAATGTAACCCGGTATTTTTCAATGTCGATGGGTACATGTTGTCAAATTGCAAGGGTACGTTGAGCTCAACTGCCTCATAACAAAAAAATATGGCCTCACCAGTTAGTAACAATCAAGAGCTCATATGTTGAATACTCTCTTCCCCTGCAGAATGCAATAATTACAAGACATAAGCAGTTGATTAGTTTTTTGTGGTCGGCAATAACTGCCATAATAATAGGTTTCCATGTCGTAATTCCTTCCTTCCTCGCCTCTCGACCCCCAAATAAGATCACTACCTTAGGTGGACGAGGTTAAAGAATAGCTCGAATAAAATGATTCGAATGAAACATTCCATTCTTTCGTACCATGGATTCTTTACCTTGCTCTCTCCCTCCCACCCACAGCGTTAATCATATCGTTGCCGACTTTTTAATCTTCACAGGGATGAACAGCCTGTTTTCTCGCATTCCAGAGGTGATTTGTAGCTACAATCCATGTCTTTCGGAGAAGTGCTTGGAGATCAGAGACCAATGCGTTGTTGATCTCAAGTGCAGGCCTGTGTTCATTGGTATCGACAGACGTTCAATACCACCACAGTGTCAAGGTGAATGTGGATCGGACCTGTTGAGGTTTTTAATTTTTACTAAGGTGGATATATTAATATTCCCTGGTAGAGGTCCCAGATATGACTAACCAGTAAAAGGAAGGCGAATTGTAAATGCGAGACTTTGCGAGAAGTCGAGGCGAGCGCTTTTCTTTACCAGTCCGATACATTTTGTCTTTAAAATTGCGAGTCTGAGACTCAGAAGAATTTTAAATTTGAGCACGAAACATTCAGGCTCTAAGACGTTCAGACGTCATTTATAAATGTAATTAAAAATAATATGGACTTCGAGTTTCATAGTTTGCAAAACATCGAGACCCCGAGACAGCTTTGAGAAAAAATCGAGGCTCTGAGACCCATGGTTATTGGAGGACCATTCACGACCCATAGTAAATAGTCCAAATTCTGCCTTGCTATTACTCTGATCTAATAAGATATTCACTGACAACTGCGTGCATTGAAAGCAATGTTCAATACAATGCACACACAAAGTTCGTTTCCAAGGGTTGCCGTCATTTTAATCTTGCTGTCGGTTTCTATCTGATTAGTACATGCTACTGCGAGAATGGATAGATTGAGAGGAGACCAAGCCTGGACTAAGTTCTTTCCCACGAGCAGATCAGCTCCTGTTAACCTTGCAAGTGACTTAATGCCATCCTTTACACGACTATGGTTCCCAGTAGCTTCTTCTAATAGAATACAGCAATTTGAAAGGTAAGACTGAAAGGTGTTATTACAGTCCTTTTTCAGCTGATCTAACCCATCCGACCGGAAGGGAAAAGGCTTACAGCTAATTAATAGAGGGGAGGGGTTCATAGATTTTAAGCGGGAAATATTTTTACGAAACTGAACTTTGTGTTTTACTTTTCTTTGACATTATTAGTACCAACCGTGCATTACTTGTTTTTCTGTTAAATTAAGGGTGAACGATGTAAATAATGATCCACTGGCGTTTTCAAGGACTTTAAGTACCTCTCCTACAGTGACCAATAGTAAGCCTACAGGTAAAGTAAAACCACATTAATTATTTATCACATGTTATTTTGAATGACACTTTCTGCGGCAAGGTTATCCGGATCAGCATTACGTAATGCACGCTCGATACCTATTTCAATGCATAAGTGAGCATTGTAACTCTGCCATGAAGAAAGCATTTCATTGCGAAACATTGGTTGGACAAAAAGCAACCCTTCTGATATTCTTATAAAAGTTTCTTCTTGATCTATCTTCGTTACCATGGACGTTAAGCCTTCTCTGAACACTCAGACTGATTCCATCCACGCAAAACGTTTTTTACCTAGCTAACACTTTATACAGTCATTATACACTTTATACAATCATACACGCTTTATATATTATTAATTTTCTAGTTCATTTGAGGTTTGGAAATGGCCAATTCCCTTTATGGGGCGCGCCTGCAGGGAATCATGGTAGTTGTATTCATCAAAACAAATATCCAGTCCAAGATGATCAATACAACTACAACGATTCCTTGAAGACGTGTCTTATAGCGGGAATAGGCCATGTTTTCCGTTGGGCAAATATATTTTCTCTCTGGTTTTATCTTTAACTGATATATTTCCAGTTGTCATTTAGTATTTATAAGTAACGCGGGTGAAACGTAGACTAATTGTTAAGAAAAAATGAACATTCATATATCGCCTTTTTTTTCAAGCGAGTTTTCTCTTAAGTATTGAGTGATTATTTTTTGTGACGTAAGGCTCGCTTTTGTAAGCTAAGAATTGTGTAGATCTCGCATGTGCTTCTTGGACGCTTTTTGCTGGCTTTTCTTTTCTTTTGTCCTGTTGATCAATAAATGTGGGGTTATTCACCAAACCTTTTCGCTCAAGATGGCTGGATATTGGCCTCGTTCTATTTTTTGCGAACAAGGCCAATATCCATCCATCTTGACCGAACAAGCCCGGTCAATAAGGGATTTATTATATGACTTTCGTGGAAATGTTTCTTGCGGGTAGTCGCGAGCGTTCAAGATAGCGCCATCTTGCCCGCTCGGGTAGTCAACCACAGTGCAGGATTTGGTTCGTTTTGTCCGCTAGTTATAGGTTTTAGCTCTTCGCATGTTTGCAATTTGCTCGTTACCTTAGCTAACTAACTTCCTTGTCTACCTTAAACATGTCATATAGATTGAAGATTAACACTTGCATAAAATGAGCGGCTATCTTTATACCTAACTCTAACTGGTTGGACCCTCCTTACTCCAGCATTTCGTACGGATAATAAATGATTATCAATGAAAGCTACAAAAACACAAAGAGACAAGTCTGAAAACCTGCCTGATGGAAAATGACATTTTTTTATCAGAAAATGAGCCGGGAGTTTGTTTAAGTCATCATGAGTTTTCTGATAAAAAAAAACAGTGTTAAGGGAGTTTGTACAACTCATACGAAACTGTTAAATTCCAAGAATTATCCTCAGCCCCTCCAGACGCAGAAGTTGATTTCTAAATCTCATTGTCTGTTGGTTCTTATAGTGCAATCTTTGGAGCAAAGGCCAGTGACAGAAGTATTTATAGAGAAAGTTCCAAATGGAAACCAAGGCGATGATGATGATAATGATGATGATGATAACGATGATGATAACGATGAGGTCGATGAGAGCAATGCTGATGAAGATGACAACGATGGAAATGTATTTTCTGACTTTGACGAGGATGGTTAATAATATTGCTGCTAATAAATGATTATTAATGAAACGAAACGAAACGAAACCATCTTGTGTGTGGGCACAGATCTAACTCGACGACGATGACGCGCAAAAAAAAAAGAACAAAAAAATCACTCATACCCAGGCTAAGTTTTGTTTTTATTTCACCTGGCTCGTGAACAAGATCTTCTTTCAACAGTTTGTTACCCATGCTGTCAAATTGTCATATAAAGATTTAAGAGAGATTAAGCATAACGTATGTTTACGACAAACGGCCACGAAAATAAAACTTTTGCCGTCCGCCTTCAGCTGTTTGTAACGAAGATTGAGAATATTTGTATTTGCAGTGAATAGCAGGAGACGTTTCGATTTTTTTTGGTGTGAGTTTATTAAAGGATTAGAGGAAACTAAGAACACAAAAACAGTGGTTATTTTTGCTTTTTACCGTTTGCCATAAACTCCACGCTTAACTCTCAGATAATGAGTAGCGCATGTCGAATGATCTTTTCTCACCTCTCCTCCCTTCCCGCCATTTTCCCTTCTCTCACTACTGAGTCCATACGACCATTATCTTCGCTGAGGGTGACCTCTTATAAATTTATGAGAGAAAATGAAGGAACATGAGGGAGCTTTCCTTAAGTCCATCTCACACCTCCCCCCTCCCCACCTTGGCAATTTAAATATTATTACAATATTTGGAACAGAATCCAAAATAAGTCAATTTGCAAATTACACTTCAGCCTTTTGTGACAATCTATCATCTGTCCAAAACTTGATTAGAATAGTAAACGATTTTGGTACATCTTCTGGTTTGAAATTAAACGCCTCTAAAACCAAAGCAATATGGTTAGGCCCATGGCGTAATAGGGAAGATCAGCCCCTGAATCTAAACTGGACGAAAGAACCTTTCAGAACTCTTGGGATCTTTGTTTCTTACGATGAAAATGCGAATGAGAAAAGAAACTTTACGCTTAAGGTTCAAAAGCTAATTACTAATCTTGATATTTGGAGATCAAGAAATCTTAGTTTATTTGGTAGGGTTTTGATAACTAAAAGTCTCGGCATTCCTCATCTAATTTATTCCAAGTCAATGTTAGTCACTCCCTCGGAAATTGTCTCTTCTGTAACAACTTCTCTTTTTGACTTTATCTGGTGCAAAAAACCGGATAAGATTAAAAGGCAAGGTATCAAGACTACGTTGATGGAGGATTACGTGTGCCAAATATGGAGGTAATGGCTAAATCACTAAAGCTTGCTTGGATTTCGAGGTTTCTATCAATCGATGTGCTGTCAAGGAAAGAAATTTGGAAAGCAATTCCTTATCAATTTTTTAGAGAATATGGCGGTTTAAATTTTCTATTACGTTGTAACTATGATAAAAAATTCTTCAACCAGATTGATTTACCCCCCTTTTACCAACAGATACTGGGGTACTTTCTAGAACTTAAAACTTTATATGAAAGTGGCATTGGACAAGATATGATTCTGTTTAACAATAAAGAAATTCTCGTGGGGAATAGGCCGTTTTTTCTGAAGGAAATGAGTTGAGCGCTATTTATATCCCATTCGCCGCTCGCGTTCATCTCTCAGTTACAGGAAGAAAGGTGAACTCGCCCAACTAGTCAAGGAAAGCGACTTGTTTTTTCGCGTTAAACGGCAAATAAAAACTGTATTGACCAATGTTGTGGTGGAACACGTAAAAAGCCGCATGGGTAATGCAAAAACAAGGCAACGGTAAATAGGGCCGTGGTTCATATTAAACAAGCCTGAATATGCTGATGTGCAAATGTTACGATGGAAATTCTACTGATTTTATGCACGAGTCCTTATCATATTTACAAAACTTTCCTGATAGCTAAAAACAAATAAATCGGAGTCAATCTCACAGAGTATACCTGAGCCAAGAGAACCTGACAGAATGGCTGAATATCGAGAAAGAAAACCAACGAGTAAAGGTCTGCTTGCTCGAGTAAAATGTCAACAAAGAAACGCTCGCACGAACGCGATCCTTTCAGTCTTTCCAAGCCTCGTGAATCGGTTTCTTTGCAAAAATCCTCCTATGTTGCTGGTTCCATAACTTCTCAGTACTTTCCCGATTTTCTAAACGTTTCTGAAAGCTGCCGGGAGAAAGCCATCTTCGTCCAGCGTCCGTCATAACAAAGCTTCTCTCCACTCTGCGAAGTTCCGTCAAACGGCATTGAAGTTAACACCGAAAGGTCTCGATTACACACAAATTGACACTTTACGAGAACCTTGTATCACTGATCTTTGATTCTGAGAAGTTTTAGGGCAAAGCCAAAGTTGATTGAGGACGATGCAACGGATTTGTGAAAGCTCTAGATCAATTCTCGCATCTTTGAATTCTTGACCTCCTGTCCAAAAATCAAACTCTTGCGCATGCGCAAAAACGTGATTGTGTTCCTTTAACTAGAGTTCATAGCTGCGATGGTCACTGATTTCTTCATGTCTTTCTAAGCAATTCAAATATATGATCTTTCGCATATTCATTTGCATTCTTCATCATCTACGGGTATATTACGAACTCACAATGTGACCAGCTCCCAGTTGGCTTGATAGCTCAGTTGCCGGGTAGAGCACTAGTGCACCGGTATCGAAGAGGTCATGGGCTCGAATCCCGTTCAGATGAATGTTTTCTCAGGCTTTAAGTTCACAGCTGCTTAAGTTGTGTTCATAGCTGCGATGATCACTGATTTCTTTTCATACATGTCCTGTATTCTTGTCCACAAAGATTGGAGACCACGATCGATATGTCATAATTCTGACATGGCTACGAGGCTTTAAGGACAAACTGCTATATTTGGCGGTGTTTTCTTTGTTTCCAAGTCTCTTTTGAGAATTGTGGGACAAAAGAAACTCAAAAAAATTGTAATTTTGACCCGAAAGCCTCGGATCCATGTTATTAGAATATTGATATATCAAACGAGGGCCGTTGTCAATAAATCTTGACAACGTTTTTTTTTTTCGTTTTTCTTAGACTTTTCACAACTTTGTTCATTTCTTTGCCGTCCTGTGCAAAACAAGAACGTGAAATGACCAAGTTGTTCGTAGTGTGAAGAACGTGAACGACGACGGCTGATTTTTTGTATTTCCATTTGGAATTGAATGCTGTCGTTGCGTATTTAGCCTAAGCACGTTTTAAGAGCCATTGGCGTAATGAACAGATCTTGACAGTTGTGAATTTCGCTGGTAAAATATAAATTCTTTTTTCATTAGGCGTCGTTCTCGGCGTCGCCGTCGTCGTTGCTTAAGCTCTCTGATTGTGCATTGGCATTCAATAGTCCTTCAATGAACATTAAGACTTTACCACCTAAGGACCGTTTCCCGGCTATCTCTGCTTTTTATTCTTGAGCTATTTTTCAGGATCATTTTATTCCATCATTTTAGCACTTTTTTTTATTTTAGTTAGAGTTATACGTAATATTTATTGATATATGTTTATTTATAATTTATTTCTACTCTCTTTTATTTTAATGTTATACAGGGCTCCCGTCGATACCAGTCCTGTGACTGAAAGGGTTACCCTGTTTAAACATCGATTATTATTATTATTATCATTATTATTATTATTATTATTATTATTATTATTATTATTATTATTATTATTATTATTATTATTATTCGACGGGCCGCCATCTTGGTCTCTTGGTGCGAGCGAAACTGGGGAGAGTACAAAATACCCGCGGGTAGGGGTGGTGAAGTGCCCACCACCTCGACCCACGGGCATTTTGTACTCTCCCCAGCTTCGCTCGCATCAAGAGACCAACTCAACATCTGCGATCTCACGGAAAAATTAGGGAGTCTGAACAGTCTATATGCTCAGTTAGCGATGTTTAGCTACAAAACACGCATCGGCGGGCACTGTTTTTCATAGACAACCAGCGATTTATTGGATTTTTACACAAACAAAACTGAGCAGTATACAGACGAAAGTTATTGTATCTTGATGAAACATCATGTGTTGCTTGCAATTCAGGCGAGACTTAAACTCGCAAAATTGTATTACTTTTCGGTCGCGATGGACTCTATGGCGAAGTCCTCGCAAGGGTGTGGCAAGAGAAAGGAAACTTTAAAGTTATTCAACGTTGCTATATCAAAATATATCCAAATATATCCAACTCATTTTTTGCTATCTTATGGATAAGCTGTTGATCTTCAACGTAAAATGTAGATTGGAGTAATGTGGAATACTCGTAAAAGAAGCAGCACAACAGTTCGTGATAAGCAAGACATACCGGCAATCGAAATGTCTTACTTTGATTCAAATTTGAGTAGCTTACAACGAAAATACTCAAGTGGTATTCAAACAGACAAAATAGTATTGACTTGTGGGCCAAAAACATCAAAGCTTTCAAAAATACGCCACTGGTCGCCACTAATCGCGAAAGGAGCGCTCGTGCCAGTCCTTCCCCTATCACGCATGGGACCGAGAGCGGACTGCCCGTTTCACCCCCGTTCATATAAGCGCCCTGATTTCACCACTAAACGTGCGTTCGCGCGTGAGTGGTTATGTAACCAAATAGACGTTACCGGCAAAAGTGGAAATGATTATTGCCAATTTAAGACGTTTAATTGTTTGGCAAATCATCCGAAGTTGTTTTATACAATTAAAACTTTTCTTATCAGCTCTTTTGAGTCTATAATAAGCTGACAAGGAAAACTATATTGTTACACTAATAGTTTTCCACGTGGGTGCGTGTGTGTTCGCACGTGGTCTGGACTGATTACGTAACATGATAATAGCACCAAGTGAATGCCCGTATAACCGCGATAAGCCATTGTGTTATTGTTCCTAGTAAAAATAAATTCTGCTCGCCCGTTAAATGTATATGAACACTGCAAATGTGGTACAGGCACTACGCCAATCACACTAAGCTCCAACTGAATGCGCGGAGTTTTGGTCGCTGTTCTTCTTGCGCCAACTATAAGTTTCTCCCCCTCAAATGTAAAGATCCGAGAGAAAATTTAAACGTCCGATTGAATTGTTTTCTGTCCGTTCTTCTTGTCGCTGGAGCTGAAGTATTCATTGGTAACTATGGGCTGGTTACATATGACGAGTGCGGGATGTCCACTGCTAAGGTACAATTTATAACGAACTTTCCTTGAAAGACAATTTCTAAGCAATGGAGGAAAACATTGTTGATCAAAAATACCGTCGTCGATCGACAGAATGGAAAGCAAAATGCGACATTCTACCCGACGTTAGCCGGCATTTGTCTTGCGGGAGCTTTGAGATTATGTCACCATGTAATGAATCAATTGACTCGATTGCAAATGCTTTGGTGGACTCTCAAAGGCAAGTTTTGCTGAATGAGAAATCCGTTGATTTTCTGGATCAAAAAGAAGATAATGTATTTCACTGTGCACTCTGTCGTAGTCTTTATGTCGAGCCTGTTACGTTAGACTGTGGACACACGTTATGTAAGAGCTGTATTTTGACGGGTAAAGCTTCTGTCCAAGTCATCGACTGTGAGCAGTGTGGTGTTACAAACCATGATACCGATATAGCTGTAAATGTGCTAATGGCTGATCTCATACAAAAATTGTTTCCGCGCGAGTACGAAGAAGAAGTGAAGAAGTTGGAGAAAGTTCGACGGGAATTACGGGGAGACAAAGAAAAAGCAGTAGAAACTTTGTCCGGTGTGCTGAGAAACAACCCTCATCACATTACAGCGTTAAAGTGGCGAAGTCATGCCCTCTTAAAGCTGGGACTGCACAAGCAGGCTCTGGAAGACGCCGAATTAGCCTGCGATCTACGACCGTTTCTTCACAGCGTTTTTCATCAGAGAGCAGAGGTTTTGTTTGCCATGGGCAAATACGAGAAAGCTATCCATAGTTTGGCGCGCGCCTTAGCTCTCAAGCCTAACCATAACACTGGGTATCGACTGGAATTGTATTCTTATCTTAATTGCTTTCTGACCTCCGATATTGACAGACCGAGGAAAGAAGACTTACTGCTGAAACGTTTTAAAAGGTTTGCCACCTCAGAATGTAATACCAACAAGTGTTACCCAAAGTTCAAAGCGATCAGTAGAGATGACGAGGACTGTCATGCCGAACTGCTGAATGAACCGCAGAACGGAAGAAACTTGGAGGAAACAGTTGGTCCCCCAATTGAACCTTTGTTAGAGAATAGGTCATCCTTAAAGCGTGCCTGTGAAGTCGACGACGGAGAACATTCCGCGCGGTCAAAGTGTTTAAAAGTTTCACCGGAAAGTGAAACGAGCTGCAGTGGTCTCAGCAAAGTCGCTTTCATGAGCGATAAGGAAGACTTGGAATGCAAAATCTGCTGCGACGTACTGTTTCAACCTGTAACCACTGCGTGTGGACACACCTTCTGCCGAGAGTGTTTACTACAAGCCCTGGACTACAAACCTGAATGTCCCTGCTGTCGCCGAACGCTTAATTGTAAAGTTCAGAGAAACACTGAAGTCACGAGAGCTGTGAAAGAGATTGTGGAAAAAACCTGCCCTGAAGAATACGCTGAGAGGAAAAGGAATTTCTCTGAAGCGGAAGCGCGTTGGAAAGGGTGAGTTTGAGGCTAACATTTTTCCGCTTCAGGAATGTTGTGATTAATGAGTACCTGCGATGATAGATATTCATGCATGCTAAACAAAAGATTTCACCTCGATGACTTTGTAGTGTCTTTCTTATTCTAATTGAAATGGCATCGATATTCAGTTCGCTCATCGAGGCGCTCGTGACCGAAACTGAAAACTGTCCGATACTGAAGATGGAGTTGCGTAACCCGTATATTGAAGCGTTGACACTGATTAGTGTTAAAAGGCATGCAAGGTCTTTTTCATAGAACTTTTACGTTTTGGCATCTATTTTATTACGGTAATGCAGTGACTATGTTATATGCCCCGCAGACGGAGACGGTCCTTAAAAATTGACTATACTATGCCCGGCAGTCAGAGATTTTCGAAATCCCAAGCGATTGAAATCATTGTGGTTTTCTAGGTGACGAATTTCCGGAGCTTGAGCATACTCTTTATATATATTGGAGGGTGGCAAACGGCTTATGCGTGACACGTGACGAGGGAAAAAATAACTGTGTCGGGCATACGTGGCCTGTGAATTTATGATAATTAAGTACTTTGTTCTCTGCACACTTAATGGTCGAACGCCTATTACTCTCAATGCGCGTATAAACTCGTTTATGTACCAGTGGTGCGGTATAACGGCAGGAAAGTTTATTTCCATCTAAGACTGAAACTTGACATTGGCAACTCCACTGCGGGATAAATTTTCTGATGATGATAAAAAGAAAGCTCAGCAGTGGAGCTTTCTTTTCATCCGCGAATTATCGATCGGTAATTGATGGTAATTCACAATTCATTGCAAACGTGTCCTCAGGCGTTATGTAATCAGTGAACCTTCCAGGTCCAAGGAAGCTATAATGATGAACGTTTTTGTTCTTTTTTCTCGGCTGTAATGGACAATCAGAGATCAGGAAGGTTTTCTTTATGTTTTCAGCGGTTTCCTTGTTTTAAATGTACTCATATTTTCACTGATCTGCGACGAAATATTCAAATGCAAATGACATTTGTGATTCTCATGTTGAGAATAGCTGTCAATCCGGGCAGTGTCAATCTATTGAAATCTTTGTCAAAGGCTATTGTGCATTTCCCACGACAACCGAGTATGAAAAAAAATATCATTTACGGTAAAAACAAAATAGAGAACGGAACGGAAAATACGTTACATAAGGCTTTACGTTACATAACTCCCGAAATTATTCCGCGTTGAAAACATGCCGTACAGCTGGTTTCGTGCCAACCAAATATTACTTTGAATATGGAATATATTTATTTTTGAAAATCTTTTCTTCTTGTGTGTTGTTTATATTACTAGTAATAGTTCTCACTACATCTGCCCCCGCCTTGGATATATCACGTTTATTGTGTAATGAAATGTACAACTTTTACTACAAAATACGTGACGTTTATTTTTATGCTTCCAGGCTATTGAATTAAACTAAAGGATGCTGCAAAAATTTTATGTGCAATAAGAAAACTGTAGTAGTTATTTATTATGAAATCAAATGGTGACGAGTGATTAGGAAATAATTTCACGCGCGTTTGGTCAAAATTCTGAGGCGCGGTGGCCTCATGGTTAGTGCGCTCGACTCCGGAGCGAGCGCTCCGGGTTCGAGCCCTGGCCTGGGACATTGCGTTGTGTTCTTAGGCAAGACACTTCACTCTCACGGTGCCTCTCTCTACCCAGGTGTATAAATGGGTACCGGCGAGTTTAATGCTGGGGGTAACCCTGCGATGGACTGGCATCCCATCCAGGGGGAGTAGAAATTTTCCTAGTCGCTTCATGCCACGGAAACCGGGATAAGCTCCGGCCTGATGGGCCACTTGGCTCGTATGCAGACTTTACCTACCTTGGTCAAAATTCTAGTAATTTCCCGTACCTCCTCAAGGCGAGGGCAATCATTAGAATTTGACAAAACGCAAGAGATGAATTCACGCGAGTCACTCACGCAATTTTTATTCACAACACTGCCTTGGTAGGAGAACTTTTGGATTTGTCAAAACTCCGCCAATAACCACGAAACCAACAACGGAAGTGACACGTAGAAAATATTCTGCTTGCATTGCCGTTTTCGTATCATTGTCAGTTTATACTAGCTTAAGACTTTTTTGTTATTGTGCTGTTTATTAAGGTCCAGACCACACCAGGCCGGAGGAATTTGAAGCTTTATTCCTCCGGTTAGGCCTACTGTCCACACTAGTCCGTCGCGAAATCGGAGCTTTTCGAAAACGCTCTTCAAAAAGGATAAATTTGAAAACGATGACCTAGCGACAATTATGATATCTCCCTGCCCGAATTCCGGTGATTTTACAGTAGACCCCGTCCCACTACACCGGAAGAATCGGAAAACGAAGACTCGACCCTCAGAAAACGCATCAAATGTTTTCCGTCCACACAACGCCGGATTTGCAAACGCAACAATCACCGGTCATTTTGGATTTGTTTTTGAGTAAAACCATCCTAGCGTCATTGTTTTCGAAAAGCTTCGTTTTCAAAATGTTTCCGTCCGCACTGACACTCAAAGCAGGCGTTTTCAAATTGCTCCGGTTTGAAGAGCGTTCAACGAAAAGCTTCGTTTTCATGACGGATTAGTGCCGGTGGACGGTAGGCCTTACCTGAGAAATAAAGCCGCGTTTTCAATTCCTCTTGCCTACCTGTACCCATACAGTGTACATTAATTGATGTAGGAGGGCGTCTGTCATTGTTTGGAACTTCAGTCAGAGCTCCTGTATTTTCGTTCTGTTGAAAGCCTTGTCGAAGACAAGGGAGGAGTGTGGTTCATATCAGTTTTTAATCTCGTTTCAGGTCTGGTGTTGATGACGATGTTGAAGTGCCCATATTTGTGTGTTTGTTGGCGTTCCCAAGTCTCAAATACCCTCTGCACATCTTTGAACCCAAGTACCGGCTCATGATTCGTCAGTGCGTAGAGCTAGGCTCCCGGATGTTTGGGATGTGCGCCAATACTGATGACCCCAACAAGAGCTACGCGGATTACGGAACCATGCTGTATATTGATAACATCAACGTCATGCCTGATGGGCGCTCCATCATCCACACAACAGCCGTAAGAAGGTTTCGCGTTTTCTCGCGATCAACTAGCTGTGGGTATAACACTGCAAAGGTAGAATGGATGGACGATGAGCTCCCTGACCCGTCCACCGAGTTACAAGAGCTCGAGATGTTAAATGCCGATTGCTATGAATTGTTAGAACTTTGGTTCAGAAGTTTGACCCCTATGCAACAGACTTGCATTTCAAACGCAATCGGTCCCATGCCCCCCCGGCTTGAGCGGGAAAACCTGTCTAGTCGAGATGGTCAGTCGTGGGTTTGGTGGGCGCTTGCAGCCGTCCCACTTCAGGACAAAGCAAAACTCATCATTGTGTCGATGACGTCTTTGGCTGAGCGGCTTCAAAGCGTTCGTCGATTTTTAGAACTCCTCTGGAGGGTGAATACAAAGTAGCTGAATAAACAGTGCAGAACACTGCTTGGACGTACATTACGCCGGGCTTCTTCAGCAGTTTAAATCTTTCGAGGAATTCGCGACTCGTTCGAGTGATCAGTGACGATTTTCTCCTATATATATAAATACAACCTAGATCAGACTGATTAATGCAATTTTTTCAATTTATTTATTAATATTTATGTATTTATTAGCAAATTTTATCTGCTTTTCCTTCTGAAACATTCATGTCATGAGAATAACAAAAATGAGCAGAAACGTAAAATTTCTATCAATCAGTTTCAATGAAATGAGCAGCTTAAAAATGTATGGAAATCAGTGTGGCTGATTATTTAAAATTAAATATGGAATGGCAGAGCGTTGTTGATTCTTGCTTGCGTTAACTCTAACAACGACTCTGTATGTCATGTGAGTACAATCTAGTCTTAGAGCCAGAATATTTTCTAGCAAAGAGATCTAGATGCCCGGCTTTTTGATTGTATTCTCTCAGAAATAACGTGTGACATGAAATTTTTGCGTAGCGCTTTCGTGAAACGTCCGCTTCACAAACTCGCTAGGGTTGGTAATATACAGTTGTCAACTTCAAATTGATAAACAGCGAAGTGTTCCTCACTGACTTAGCCCAACAGTTTCTATAGAAACTGGTAATTTTGTTTAAGGATTTTTTTTAGGTTACTTTATAGTGCCCTCAAGGCGAGAGAAGGAATGGCGGAATGACAGAACAGCGGAATGGCCGAATGATGGAACGCTCGGAAAATCACCCGGCCCCATATCCTGAAAGAAGGAATGACGGAACGGCGGAAAATCACCCAAATCCTAAAGTACGGAACTAGAAATAGTACCCATATCCCGTCATAGAATAAAGACAAATGCAAGGTCCTATACTTTCCTACAGGAAAAGAGGGGGAGTGGGGGAAGTAAAAAAATGTAAAACAAAACCGCTATAAAAGGCGTACCAAAAGAAAGTATTGGGACTCCTTTACCAGCCGCTGTTTCAGGAAATGAGCCCGCGATCACCCCTGGAAAGGAACGCGGCCTGACCAGAGAGAGCAGCGGAAATCGAGCCGTGTATACATTTGTCTTTATCCTAAGACGGGTTATGGGTGCTACACTCTTTCTTTTTTATAAGAATATGCTTTATAGGAATATCGAGGCTGAAATTTGCGGAATTTTAAGAATATTTCAAGAATAAACCCGATACTGAGATTTTGAAAATAATACTTTTGTGTTTTGAAAATTTGTAAATACCGTATACTTAACAATTATCCTGCGAAATCGCGCGGAATATCGTCTGTTATTAAAATCTGGATCATTGGATAATGCAATTCGAGAGTTTTCATTGGCTTAGCCATCATGGTATATGAGCCATTATACCATGATCTACAAAAATCGGGAGCGTATGCGTGATTTTTTGTGCCTTTTTGTTTTTATTGTAGTCTAGTTTTCTATATTTTGGGGGCGTTTTTAATAAAACAATTATTCCACTCGCGCTTGTTGGATATGAGATGATCATAGCCAACTCGGCGCTACGCGCCTCGTTGGCTATCTATCATCTCATATCCAACGCGCGCTCATGGAATAATTGTTAAATACTTAGCCGACGAGGCCCTAGGCCGAGTCGGCTAAAATCAGACGATATTCCGCGAGATTGAGCAGGATAATTGTTTTATTATCCAACAAATTGATAACAAAACAGCCTAACATTTTTAAATCTCTCTGTCGACATTTTCTCACTTCACTTTTTCTTCCCACGTACGAAGCTACGTATACCGCAGGATATCTGTTACCTACGGATGACAGGTATCGAGAGCATCATGACCATATTTGGATAGTGTTACAATTTGTTGAATAATAAAATTATATTTTTTTTAACTAAGCCGTATAACATTCTTCCTTTCTCTAGATGGCAAAACTAACAAAAAGCAATAAAAACAGCACAAGCCGTATGTTGGATGCTAAAACATTTCTGCAAGATTGAGAAGTATGTGCGACGGTGTTATCAGGCTTCAATGCATGCAGGCTGGCTACTAAATTACTTTAACACCACTGATCCAGACACCAAATTCACTCGAAAACAAAAATGTCATACGCTATTATGTAAGAATGTTCACAAGAATATTTTCAGCATCGGCAGAAAAATAAGCATATTCAGCCTCGGCCGGAAAAACAATATTCTTATAAAAAAAAGAGTGTATTTATAGTTCCGTCTTTTAGGATTTGGGCGATTTTCCGTCATTCCGCCATTCCGGCTTTTAGGGTCGCCCAGAATTTTATAATCTTGTCTCTCTATTTTCGTATAACAATAATATAAAAAGAAGAGCGTCCTGAAGCCCAATATACCCATGCAAGGCTGATAAGAAACGTAACTAGCACGTTCAGCCGGTTATTATTTGACCGGTAGTCTGTGTTGCAGGCGTAAAATGTGGGAGTAAGGGAGAGTAAATATGAAATTCTTCTCCCCTACCCCCTCCCCGCACACACCTGCGAGGCAGACTAAAGACTAGCGTGACGTTTCAGCGCGTTGAACTGCTTTGTGACACCAAAAATGGCGGGAGGACAATACACATTGAAACGATGTAAAAACACACACTAACAAAAGTTAAATAGCGAAGTAAGATTTGAAATAAACTTTCGACAATTAAAAACTTATTTTATCGTTTGAATTTCGCGTCGATGATATGAAATGGTCCATTTCAAAGTTCGGAACGTGATGAGGAAACAAAACGTGTTTTGCATTAATTTGTTATATAAGAGTCCGAATCACAAAGGGAGATTATTACACGGAAGGGGTGGGTAACAGTCCTGAAAAGCTCGGCAAGAACGAAAAAGAATCTTAATTCAGTTGTAATCAGGGGATACTGTTTTGTGTTACAACGTTAGTGTCTAATACATGTAAAATCCTAATATAACGACTTTTAAAACAATTCCACAGTTGTCACCGGGGTCTAGTGAGGTGTCCTTCAGAAAGCGTGACTCTACAGCACGCAACCGGAAATGAACGCTAGTATGTTATGAAACGATTTTCTGTTTTGTCAAGTCATAGATACTATATAGCTGTTACTTACTAGTCTCGACCAGTTCCATATTCTACCGAAATTTCGTACTTCTTGATAATTCCTTACTACTTGGGATCAGTTTCAAATGGACAAAGAGGAATTCTGCCGTCGATTTAAGAACTGGAAAACCGAAGATTTACTAAACATTTTACGGAGTGCAGAGAAGCTGTCGGAAATATCCGCTCAACATGGTCCGTTCGAAGAACTTTTGATGTCGTATTTTATGGTTTTTCAGAACGGAAATGTTGTACGAGATCATCTGTGTTCGCTCGTGGACACACTGATGGATCACGGAGCTTGCAATGTGAAGAAAGAACTAGATAGGAAGATGAAGCAGCTCAAAACATCACCAAAGAGTCCGTTTAACTGTCCATGCTGTGACTGTGTGTTCGAAAATCCAATCACACTAAACTGTGGCCATACCATTTGTCAGTATTGCCTTCAACGCAAATCTGACACGATCGATGCGGGATGTCCCGATATAATTATTACTGTCTGTCCCCTTTGTGGGAATCATTACGATGATTTGGAAGCATTTTCTGTTAATATTTTATTATCAGATATCATCAGGACACGTTTCCCAGAGAACGCAAAACATGGTGAGGCAAAGAGACTCGGCAAAAGCCATTTATGTTCCCAAGCCCCAGAAGAAGCAGTGGAAAGTTTGTCAGTCGCACTGCACATCTCCCCAGAAGACTACGAATGCCTTTGCCTGCGAAGCGATGCTTATTTGCAGTTGAAGCTTTATTATTTGGCCCTAAGGGATGCTAACAATGCCTGCACCTTACGACCAGATCTGCCAGATGCTTTTCACAGAAAAGCGAACATTTTGACCAAATTACGGAAATTCGACGACGCTGTATTAGAGTATTTGCGTTTTGCTGTGCTGGCTCCGTCGGAATCTCGACGAAGTGAATTAACCGAAAGCTTGGTAAAGTTGTTTAGGTCACCTGACGTGACAAGACTCGAACATAGGATTATCGCACGGAAGTTTGCGAACGTTTTAATCACGGACGAACAACATGAAACAACTGTTGAAGATACAGGAAGCTCTTCCGAAGAACGAAGCCATGATGATCAGACGTGTGTTGAAACCAGCGACGAGAAGCAGAAAGTCAACATTGGCGAATTAAAATGCAGTATATGCGGCCTTTTACTGCTTCGCCCCATAACAACCCAATGCGGCCATTCCTTTTGCCAGGAGTGCATGAAAGAAAGTTTTGAATATGGGCCGAAGTGTCCAAGATGCGGAAAAACTCTTAACGATTCAATTGAACAGAAAAGAAACGTGACAGTGGTGCTAGAAGAATTACTAAAGACTCATCTTGAGACGCAGTACAGGAAGAGGAAGGAGCTGCATGCAAAGACAGTGCACAACTGGACAAGGTAAACTCCCACCCCCCCCCCCCCATCTTGAAATTGTTTAATAAATATGATAGGCCTAGCCAGACTGCTTGTAGCCCCATTTTCTCTCGAAGCAATTATTTCGAGAATGATTTGCAAGGAGATCTGTTATCAAAGACCAGCATAGTTGTGGTTGCCGTATAACGTCGACTGTTTTCACAATTTCCCGCCTATATAGCCAGGAGACAGTAGTGATCGTGTTTTGCAGAAGAAGATTAAAAAAACGTGTTAAGTGTGTTCCTGTGTTAATGCAAATTAGCCATGTTATTACACACTGAACCCTCTAACCCTTTTCTGATTGGCCAAAACCGCGTACAGTGAATTTTCGAAATCAGCGTCCTTCACGTCAGAACTGCAGATTATACAATAATCATGTCAAGGTCACGGGTAATCATGTCATGTATGACCGCAGTGCATGATTTCCAAGGGTAATCATGTCAACTTCGCGCGATTCGTGTTGCTTGCCGTCAGTGAAGAAGTAGAAACATGACTTCCAAATTTTTGCGTTTGTTCAATGTATAATAAAACAATTATTAGATTCGGTTTTTGTGATATCCAGAATAATCATGGTCTGTCGGGGAGGGGGAGGGAGGAGAGCCAGTTATAAACAATTATTGGATGAGGTTTGTGATATCCAGTATAATCAACTTCGAGGTAGGGGTTAATAGCCGAAACCAAAGGCCGAGGCTGATAACCCTCACCGAGACATTGATTAGTAATGGTAATAGGACTGAGTGGAGTCCAATTCGGTCTGTAATCATACGAGTGGTAACAAAATCGGACGACCGCGTAGCGGGAGTCCGATTTGTTTATCACGAGTATGATTACAGACCAAATTGGACGACGCACAGTCCTATTACCGAGAAAAGAATAGTCAAGTTATACAAAGGACGCGTAAATTGTTTCATGTCGCTCGGAAATTGAGATTGGTTGATTTAAACTACAACGTTTAATGTGATTGGTTCATTTAACTACATCTTTGAATGTGACTGGTTTATTGAACTGTCCGATAACAAACTGTCAAAACTTGACAAGCGAATTAGTGGAAAATAGGAGTTTTTTAAACCAATCACAATCGAGGAAATTGTAATTTTTATGACTATTCTGGATATCACAAAAACCGAATCTAATAACTGTTTTATTATACATTGAACGAAAAAAAATGGAAGTCATGTTTTTGCTTCTTCACTGACGGCAAACAACACAAAGCGCGCGAACTTGACCTTGCGCGAACTTGATTACCCTTAGAAATCATGCACCGCGGTCATACACGACATGATTACCCTTGACCTTGAGTGTCCTTGACATGATTATTGTATAATCTGCAGCTAGATGACATCACAGGCGCTGATTTCAAAACTTCATTGTACGCTTTCGGCCAATCAGAAAAGTGATAGTGAGTTCAATGTATAATAACACGGAAAATCGGTTTGTCCAATAGTAACGCATTTGTGCCGAAGTCATTTCTTTTGGAACTTTTTGGTTTCAAATGTACCGACGTTACTAATCGAACTGTTCGGTAATCGAACCTAATCGAACGATTGGGTTCGATTAGGTCGAAAAGAAATTTGTATGAGAGAGTTTGATAGCTTTCCATTTCTTAATTATTCGAACGCTATCGAAAAATCTAAAAATTCATCCAAAAATGTGACATTCCCCGGACAATTTTTATTATTTATTAATAATAATAAATAATACATCGATTCGGGGAAAAAACTGGCAGTTGCGCGGAAGCGAGGCTTAGTGGTCCTCAAAAACAAAATGGCGCCAGTATCTTTAGAAAATGTGGAAAAGAAGAGGAAGATATACGGACATAAATGCTGTGCTGCGGCAAAATGCAACTATCGGAGTGATAACCGGTCGGATTTATCTTTTCATGCCTTTCCGAAGGACCTGTAAACTAGAAAACAGTGGGAACTCCGCATGCGAAGAGGAGACATTTATTCAGGTTTATTTCAAGAGTGTTGATCACGAATTTTGTTGCTCAGAGCATTTTCGTCCCACTGACTTTAAAGTTGTAGGCCATAGATGGGAGCTAAAAAAGGATCAATTCCCTCCATATTTGAGTGGGCACCAGAAAAGGTAAGCCTGAGAGAAGAACGTTTAAAAATTTGGACTGAAAATATTTCTCGTGCTCAGACAGAGGGAGCAAAAAATTCAATGGAAAACATTCTACAACACCGTGATTCGCCGATGCATTTAAAGGAGTCGCTTCTAGATTGCAAAACAGTGAAGTTCTCTGGTTCTCCAACCCTTGGAGAATTTGTTGAGAACTTGAAAACTGAGGTTGAGCATTTGAAAGAATAACTTTCTAAGGCAAAAGAGAAAGAATATGTTTTTAGGTTTGGGCTCGAAAGGTTTAGCAGTAGCCCTGAAGATATAAATTTCTATATTGTTCTCTAACTACAAAGCACTTGTGGCATTTTTGGCAGTACATTGAACTCAATGCAGCGAACTTGACTTATTATAGCAGTGCAAGGGATGTTTCTGGCTTTGTTTCAAATGTTCCATTTCCATGTTTCAATTCAACTGGGGAGAAATTCCCGGGGAAAGGAGTTGGTTTCCAACGTACTCTGCAGCCTATAGTTGAATTTTGGCTCTTAAAATTCGAGTTATAGTGGGCCTTTTTGAATGTGACTTAGCATTCAGGTTTAACATTTCTATATCCACTGTATCTGATATTGCAAATGCATGGAGTAATTACTTGTTTGTAATCCTTGGCAGTTTATTAATTTGGCCCTCTAAAGATGTTATAAAGCAACACCTTCCCGAGGTCTTTGAAGGAAGGTTTGAAAATGTTACGTGTATAATTGATTGTACTGAGATAAAGTGCGAAAAACCTCAGCACCTTCAAAAGCAAATTGAACTATATTCAGAGTATAAGTCAGACAACATTTCAAAGGCCTAATGAGAATATCACCAAATGTGTGGATGGCATTTGTTAGTGGTCTCTATGGGGGGCAGCATCTCAGGCAGAGAAGTTGAAGAGAAAAGTTATTTAATTTATAGACTTGCTGGACCACAATGAGCTTATTATGGCTGATCGTGGCAAGAGGCAATCAGTTGAATACCAGTTTTCTAAAGCTGAATGCTTTGAAACTGTGTGGATAGTGAACCCCCGTATACATGTAGAACGTGCCATTAAACGAGTCAAAGGATAGCATATATTTGACCAAGTCCTACCTCTTAGGTAAAGGTAAAGGTATGGCTGGTGTGGTTAATGAAGTTTGGACAGTTTGCTGTTTGTCGACAAACTGGCAGAAACCTGCTCTCACTTGCTAGATGAGGCTGTCAGTGATTGGTTTCTTAACTGAGATGTACAATAAAATTATTGTACTACCTTCTTAAAAAATCATGTTTTAACAAAGTATATAACAAATTAGTATAAACAACATGTTCTTATTTCTCTTGTAATGATCAATATCAGTGGCAGATCCAGGGGAGGGGCCCAGTGGGGTACCCCTTATTTTGGGCCAAAACAGAAGCAATCACAGAAAGATGATTAAGCCAACAGGGCATGCAAAACACCCCCCCCCCCCCCCCCCACCTTAGCTCAAGGTCTTGATCTGCCCCTGGATATGATACCAGTGAAAAGAACCTGAAGCTATGGTCATTAGAGAAAATTTTAAAAAAATTGTTTTAAAATTGTCTCAATAATCTTGCATTCCTTACATTCATGCCAGTATGAATTGATTGCTTTTAATAATAATAATAATACTTTATTTATATAGCGCTATTTCCCTTTAGCCCAATAGCGCTTTACAACAATTCGTAATTCGAAAAGAAGATACAATGATACAAATAGCATTACAGTAAAAAATATATTAAAAACTATTTAAGATGTTAAAAACTATATCGCAAAATAAAAGCTATATTACATGCTAAATTAAACTATAACATTTTTTAAAAAGATAAGTTTTCATATAGGTCTTGAAACTTGATAATGAACTACTCTGTTTGATATAGTCGGGGAGGGAGTTCCATAAAGTGGGTGCTGCAAAAGAGAAACACCTATGGCCATAACTTACTAGCTTGACGAGTGGTATTTTTAGGAGGTTTTTAGACGAAGATCTCAGATTCCTAGCTGGTGTATAGGGCTTTAGTAGTTCAGTAATATAACTAGGGGCCTGGCCATTGAGCGCTTTGTAGGTCAGAAGTAGTATCTTATAGTTAATGCGCTGATTAACTGGAAGCCAGTGCAGTTGCTTTAAGACAGGCTTAATGTGGTCATATTGCTTTTGTTTGTTTAAAGTTTATAAACTAAACTTTTTCATTATGATTCATTGCTCATTATAATATTCGTCTTACTCACACGTTTGGATTGCTCAAGTTTGATAACGTTTTAAATTTTGTCAATTTTTGTTCTGTCTTCTGTTAACTGGACTGGAAAATTGAAGTCACATCTTTTTAGACCATTATTTTAATCTTGGATAGGCTAATTCTGTCAAAATGTATCTGTGATAAAATTTCTCAAGGTGAAGCCACTTCTCATGCCACCCCGCATGCAGTATATTTCTTCATTGCTACCCCTTACAACAAAATCACACCATTGCCTGTTTACAACAAATTCTTATTGCTGAATTTGATAATGGTACTGATGACTCTTCTTAATGTTTCCATCTTTTGTACATTTTCCCTTTCGTATTAAAGTGGCCATGAGACTCTCATTTTCATTAAGTTGTATGTTCTTCAGTAGCATCTACTAGTCCTGCTTGGGTCAGCGACAAGGCCATGTGGTGAAGCTCCCAAAAATCCATGAGTCTTTGCTACAAAACATCCACATGAATTGACCTCAAGGCCTGGATGACCTTTCTTTCCATTAAATCTATGATTGTTTATCAGCTTACGTAGTCTTACGTAGCGGGCGATTTTGTTATAGAGTACGCGTGCAAGCTTTTAGCGAAGATAAGCTCCCTCCAATTCCGCTCCGCAGGTTTCAGTTTCGAACGACCATACCTCAACGTGATCGAACCTAATCGAACTCAGTCACACCATACGACCTCAATCGAACGATCGATTACGTTCGACTACTCAATGTTTTTTTGTAAGAATTCGATTGTGTGCTATTACCTAACTCAATCAAACCCTATCGTGTGATTAGGATCGATTGAGTTCGATCAATCGAAGTTTCGATTTGGTTCGAGTAATTACGTCAGGAAATATGCACCGAAATTGTTTAAAATTTAGAGTAAAATACTACAAGCATGGCAAGGCGAAGTAATATAAGATACCGTGGTGGTTTTCCGATTTCAACTTACCGTAAATCCTCGAATTAGCGCCTCCCCTCAAATAAGCACCCCCTTTGAATAGGCGCCCATCCTATAGGCCAAAATTTAAAATAATCGCCTCCCCTCGAATAAGCGCCCCCCCCCCCCCCTCCCCTCTCCCTGTTTTATGGAAGAATATTGAGACAACGGAGAATGTGTAGTTTTGTTCGTGTTCAATCAAATGCAAGTGATTATCAACTCATTCAAGCACTGCGAATTGACCGTCGTAACGGATTGGTAGTGAAGATCTGCTGATTCATTGCTTAAAACCCAACCGGGCGCTAAGTCGAAGATTTCCTTATTTTACCCTCTACCCAGAAATCATGTGCCCAATTTGCATTATAATAAGAATCCAAATATGTCGGCTATCATGAATAGGGTCTAAGGACAATTATCTTGTGTTTTATTTCCAGGATTGGTATTGACCAGAGCGTCGAGATCCCAGTATTGGTTGGTGCAATAGCCATGCCGCAACACAGGGTTCGCCTGACGCTCTCCCATCCCTGTCATCGGATCATGGTGAGGCGTTCTGTTGAATGGGGCTCTCGGATGTTCGGAATGTGTTTGCATAACGTAGAGAAAGGTTTCACTGATTATGGAACTGTGGTCGAGATCCAAGCGACTGAAAATTTTCCAGGTGAAAAGATGGTAGTCCAAGCAATTCCTAAACAAAGATTTCACGTTCTTTCGCGTGGTGTCGTGGATGGCTGTCCTGTAGCCAAGGTGGAATGGCTTGAAGACTCGAAAATCGATGATTCCGAGACGATAGTGCATCTGAAGTGGCTCAACTCGATGAGCCATGTTATGCTAAAGAGGTGGGTTGCGGCATTACCTTTTGACGAAAAGGCTTGCATTGAACTTGCGTTAGGACCCATACCCCCTCGCGACAGCCACATGCTACTGTCTCCGCACGGACCTCCTTGGCTGTGGTGGGCAATGGCGGCAGTGCCACTTCAGTCACAGGAAAAACTAAGAATTCTAGTTATGCCAAATGTAGCCGACAGGTTACAAAGCATTCAGAAATCCCTCGATTCACTGCTTACATCAAAGAAAAACAGGAAGCCCAGTGATGCCAACGAAAAAGTTACACACGTGAAATGCACTGCGCCATGCACCTCCTAGAGTTAAAAGCCGTTTCTTAACTGAATTTAGGAATAAAGTCAACCGTAGATTTAACGCTGTCGGAGTTCAAACGACAACAACCACTGAACACCTTTTTGCAACTAAGAAGCCTGTCCTGCGGGCGACGTTCCTCTCGTCAATATTGTTATAGTTATCAGTAATTAAGGTTGATTGCACTATTTTTAGAGCGACGATTTAATAACTACAAGTAAATTAAAGTAAAGTTGACAATTGTAAGCCAAAGTTTTTAAAGTGTCCTTGCCACAGGTATTTCTAAGTATGGTGTTGATTGTTATTTTAATTTGTGTTTAAAAGTAACCCGAGGAATCTGGCTTCAATTTTGTCACGATGATAACCAAGCATGTTATCAACAATCCTAAATTATTATTATTATTATTATTATTATTATTATTATTATTATTATTATTATTATTATTATTATTATTATTATTATTATTATTAATTCGCGATAGCAGCTGCAATAAAATAACAATTGATATCGTGGTCTCTTAACTATTTGTTATGGATAGTATTACAATTTAATTTGCCTATTTAGGTACAAGACAAATACTATTTATCATCAACACAAATGGTGAGTTTATCAGTGAGAATTAATCGAAGTGTATGCAACTTGGAACAACAGAAGGAATGAGTTAGAAGGGTTCTATCTACCTTCGTTGATTATTTAATAATGCAGATGGTAGCATCGTTATTCACTTGGCTCTTATGTAACTTGCGGCACGTGCAATGTAATACACCGTCTTTTGTGTTGATGCAATGAAAATATCATGGTACTCTTATATTTATTAGGGGGTAGTATTCAAACAATAAATAAAGGCCATACTATTGCAAAGCTTGGAATGAATAACCCCCCCCCCCCCTCCCCCACCAACTCCTCCATACCCCATTTACCCCGTTGTCTTATTTATTTCCCTTTTACTCGTATATATTTGCGTGTTTATGGACCGAGACGGAGACGAGTCGAGGTCCATAAACACGCATAAAAAAACAGCCATCTTGACCGGATAAGGTTGGTCAATAAAGGATTTATTATATGGAAAAAAACACGGTTAACTTGCGGGACACCGCGGGTAATCCCGAGCGTGCAAGATACCGCCATCTTGCCCGCTCGGGTAGCCAATCAACAAGCAGGATTCGGTTCATTTTGCCCGCTCACGGAGCTAGCCACATAACAAATAGTTATCACAAATCTCTCACCAGAAACAGGAGAGTCAAACATGTACTTAATACAAATTTAGAGACAGGTTTTGTTCTCTGTTGAGATCTTTTTAGTAATCTTGTGCCGCCTTTTAAAAGATGAAACGAATCTTCAAATCGAGCAACCAATCGCTGTTTGAAAAACTTAACTAATTGAGTCTAAAAATGGTGACACAGAGAATTAACTCTGAAGTGTAAATTTAAGTGCTAAATAAACCCGTGAAAAACATTTATTAATTAATATTTAGCACTTAAATTTACACTTCAGAGTTAATTCTCTGTGTCACCATTTGTGTTCTTAGTGCTACGCGGCACAACACTTCATAATTGAGTCTATATCGGTTTGCTTAGAAATAGTATTTACAATAATACAATCCTTCGAATACCGCGCATTGTCAGGTTTTTAATTTCTTCTGTCTAGCCGTTATGGCTAGTAAAACCACTAACAAAGTGTTTAGTCAAGATGATAGGGTTGGTTTCAGTATATCTGGTCCGATGTTAAATCTCTAAGATACGAAGTGCCTGGATCGCTTCCCAGTAACTTTCTTGTAGTCTAAGTCTGAGAACGGTGAATCCACTAGAGCATCACGGGTAATCCCGTGATCGCTGGCAACGGAGTCATTCTCGTCAATTTCTCGCTCTAAGCTAGACACAGGGATATCTTCAATCTCCCCAGGGATTGCTTCTTTAAGCAAAGCCTTTTCTGTATCCTCTTTGCCCAGCAAGTCCCTCGTGTCTCCCTGTTTTGCCACCTTTTTGTCCTCATTGTTACTGTCATTTTCATTGAATTCATTTTCATCGATTGTGAAGTCGTCTTTAAGAGCATCACGAATGAAGTTCTCTACTAGAGTGACGTTATCGCGAAATCTATTGATGTTAAAAGGAATCTCGCTCCGTTTAGACATTAGACTGTCAACCGAGAGGTTATCGATGTCACTGTCTTGAGTCAGATTCGCTGAATCACTTTTGTCGGTACCTTGCTCGGCTTTCTTTGTTAACAAGAACCCCTTCACGTCGCGAATGAGAGAGAATAACTTCGTCTCAATCTTAGTGATTTCTTCGAGTTTTTGGTGCAGTTGGCTTTTCAAGTCATCGCTGTCTACAACATCTGTGGGGCTACCAGGGCTGGCGGCGGCCTGGTCTATGTGGCTTGCTATCTCCTGTTTCACAACCTCATCAATCAATTCCTTAGCTGTGACAACATGAGGTGTGCTCGGTGCATGCACCTGATCAGCTTGCGCATGTTCTTGTTCTTTCTTCTTATGGAGTTTCGTCAAAGCTTCCTCTACTGCCTGGCGAATACCAGCTTTGTCTGTGTAACTGTTCTCGACTTTTTCTCTGAGATCGTCAGCAGTCAGCAGTGTGTGTTCCTTGAACGCATCCATAATAGGAAATGCTCCTCGTTGATGGGCATCGTCTTGTTGTAGTTTTTCTTTCAGCAGGCTGCTGCTGTCGTAGTTTGAACTGAAAAGGTCATCACCAAGGCCGATATTAAGACCCAGTAGGTCATCTGAAAGAATGTACACAAATTGCTGTTAACTAATCGACACGATGAACTATATGCAGCTTGCACATGTTCGTAGCATTACTCATTATTCAGTGGAGTTAAAAGAGTTAAAACACCAGGCAGTTCATAATAGTACTACTGGAAGAGTAACCTTTAGCATTTACCCCTGTCCCCTACCTGCGGGGAAATTTTTAGCGACCTGCTCGAGCCTGAATCCCGGCAGTGGAATTCTGCTATGGATTGATTTACATTGGCTTCGTATAACCAAATACTCGAGAATATAGATTCCTGTTTCACTTCTTGATCAGTTCTCCTTCTAAACAATGCTGTCAATCAACAAACAGGCTGCCGTACTGTCCACTATTTGGCTGTTCAGTTGCGTGCAGAACAGGCGTCTTTTGAGTTTACCTTATCTAATCGCACCAAGAAGGACTACTACTCGGTTGAGGAGGCGATGCACTGGCATGCAATTATAATTTCATGTACTCCGCTACAGGTCCTTATTTATACGTACGCAGTTTTGGTTTGAGCCAAACCGTAGTTTGCTGCAATTTTTTCGCAGCTGTGTTTACAATTCTAAAACAAGGCGAGAAATGCCAGAAGTAAATACTTAATAATAGTCTCTCGTCAGTAATTTTAACGAACCTTTTTTGGACGAATCTGATGACCACTCCGCGTTGACCAGTGTGATCATGTTCAAAGCCAAGCAGAAAAACGTTGATGTGATCCATACATGGCCCCGGTTCATCATGGATCCTTGAAATGAAGTAAAGGATACCAATACTTTAAATATTAGCTCCACTATATTTGCATTGTACAGTCAAAATTGTCTAGATGTAGGATAAACTGTTTATTATTTTCTCGTCCAGTTTATAACAACTGTAACTGGCTGAGACCTGTATGGTTTAAAGCCCGATATCGCAAGTGCTTCGGAACTCCAGAGAGTCTATTGGATGGAAGTCAGGGTTTAATGGAGCATTTGCCACAGAACACCTTTAGCTTGTTAGAGAATCGACCCAAATTGTTTCATTCAGGTATTCTTATCTCTAAACTCTGATTAATTGATTTCAGTAGGATCATGACGATGTAAGGAACTCTTTTTCTCGTCCTCTGAAAATTAAAGAAAATACTCGTACCTGGTTGTAAATAGCTGGTTCAGGTTTTCTGGATCATCGGCCGGCGGAGTTCCAAAAAAGTTTTTCTTCTTTCTTCGTAACTTTCCTGTCAAAATGTTAGCTATTACAGATTTTTCCTAGAGTGAGTGTTAATAAATTAAACATATCGTTTTCTGGTGTTTTACTCTTGTGAAACGGGTACCAGCCAGTGAACAGCCACTTGCCCCCGGCAACTCTATAGTACTGACTGTCAGACCTTATAGTAACGACAAGGACATTTAACATCAAAAGTGTAAAAGAAGAGGACAAATTTTGTTCTATGAAATAACAAATTTGGCTGAATATAGTTTGTGCTTGTACTTCACGACACACTGAAAACATGATCTAGTTTCCTGCTTCTTTATTCTAAAGCATAGCTTAGCGACGGTTGTCAAATGAAGCTCACGGAACTGATGAATCACTTAAGCAGGGGCATTGACGCGAAAAACATCGAATATATTATCACGTGACTCACTTGTGATCGTCCCTCAAACCAAAGCCTCGGGGAATCTATCCCACATGTGACTTCGGGTTGAATAACGTGGGGACGGCTGACATTTCAGAGTGAATGATTGATCAGAAAATTTTCTCCAAAATTAAATATACAAAATTAAAAAGCTACCTTCAGGATGTTCGAGTTTCTCGGGAACAAAATTTAAAGACGTCACAAAGCTTAAGGTGTTCACCAATAGGGTTTTACGGCTTTTGGAAACTCGCCAAGAGTTTGTAGAAGTAGAAAGCTATGCTAGTGAATGTTGGTGTGATCAGAGTGGTTTACTCCTGTAGAAGACTATTTTTCTCGGTCCAAGGTCACGCTACACCTCTCATATCTCCAGTGATTGAAATGTCTCTCACCTCGTCCTGCATAATCCCCATGGAGTATTTTGGGATACAATTTTAGGTGTTTCCACTCTTTGTATACACGACTTCAAATTAAACTCTGAAAAATGATCTAGCCTTTTAATTAAGTGACAACAAAGAGTTGCCCCTATATGTATGATATATCAGTGTGAACGCTACTTTTTCCTGCATGGGTTTTAGCTTCCAGTCATCATTGCAAGAAACACGCTGTTCGAGGACGCTTTCAAACCGGCTGCTGCATTTGAAAGCAAAAAGAGCCGAGCGATAATCGATTCATTCACATTCCAAAGTGATTTCATGATTTCCGAAAACCGACACGCTTGCGTGGTTTTGGTGTTGTTAGTAACTCGTTTCGCATCATGGAGAGCAACCTTAACGAGACTTAAATATTCTCGATCAAGAATAGTCTGAAAATCTCGTTTGCCATAAGAAGCTAGCTTATCAGTCGAGGCAGTGGAAGATAAATGGGTATTTACTTGGTTAAGAATGTGACCTGGAGGATCGTCTTTTGATGCGCGAGAGATGAGGCACGAACACTCACTTTGACCTCACTGTCTTTGTTTTGGTTTCCCAATAAAGGTAATATTGGTCACATTAATTAAGTTTGTTATTAGACATATCTCACACTAAAGCAGTAAAATTATTGTTTCCAAGTTATGACCTCTCAATTCTCGTGTATTTCAAAACTCGTTACTTTTCTTTGTTGATTTGACTGTGTTGTTTTCCATGTATTTTTTTACCTTTCACTGCTAGCAATTGGCAATTATGGATTTAATTGATTAGTAACCAAAATAGGCTAGTTTCTGAAATCTAAACCGATTTTATTCTTTAGATTCGAACATAAAAGAAATCAAATGACCCGAAAAAACAGCCATTGAAAGGTGACTAAAAAGTTCAGATTCTTTTGTGTAGGCACCACTAAAATGGCTTAAAATGCAGGTGACATCTCTTGGATCTTAAGCTCGTAAGTCCTTAGCCTCGAGAAATCTGTGTTCACTTTAAATCATTTCTTTGTCGTTATTTACAAAATTGGAAGTTTCCTACTTATGGTACTGGTGTATCCCTGTCAGATTTTAAATCTGTTCCACGAATTATAGATATCTCGCTCGACCCCACAATTAATTTTCTTGTTTTCTTGTCATAGAGAAATGAGGATCGCTATTTACATCACTACTATTCTGCTCAATTTACAATGTTTTTCCGTTGGTTTCAAAAGCAAACTCAGGAAAAAGACAGATAGCAAAAACTCAGTGCAAACAGTTAAATATCAGGAGCATCGAGATGTGTCGTTGCTTTATGGAGCTACGAAGGACTTGGAAGATTCTGGCCATGTAGCGGTGAACGATTTTAAAGGGAGTGGAGAAAAAATAATTCCAGATTTCAAAAAGACGAGAAAAACTAGAAAGCATCATCTGAAAGGACTAGTACGGCTTCCTGATGGACGGAATGTTTCTGCGACGAAAAAGGAAACCGTTCTGACTACTAACAAGAATTTAATTCAACATCAGGACCGTGAAGAAGTGGCACCTACTGTTAAGGTGCGTCGTGTTAATCCTAGCAAACTAAAACGAAAAACCCTTGGCATTAAAAGCCAGGTGCAAAACACATATGGAACCATTAAAAAGCATAAAATGCCAAGCAAAAACACTCGCCGTGGATATACAGCAAGCAAACGAACCGATGTAGAAGAAGATCTAGGTGACGAACGCCAAACCATTTCAAAGACTCTCAACTCCCTTGACGACATTCAAGGGTCGTACAGCAGGGGGCTCGACATCGACGGCATGGATATCAAGGAAGTTAATATGATCGATAATAGAACTCTCTCAGACTATTTTCACGCCTTAAATGACAATACAAGTGATAGCAATAACAACAATAACAATTATGAATACACACCTACACCCACTCAACCTGCACCATACCCAAAGTTAGCATGGGATGATGGGCCCGCGCCTTCAAATACAGATGAAAACAGTGGGAATGATGATTTCTACGATGCCATCGACCGAGGAGACGAGCCTCCGCCGATTAAAATGAAAAAGGTTCGTCCAACAAAGTCTCATTTTAACAAGATGATGCACAAATCAGACAAAGATCCCAGCTCCATGTCGGCAAGTCCACATTTAACATCTTCTAAATTTCGCTTACCGTCCCAGGAGGATTTTGAAAACTTTTTTCGCGGAATGCTTGATCATTTTGGACATGGAAGAAACTCAGCCAAATCTCAAGAGCAGAGTGAAGCTGACGATTATCATCATGAACCTCTTGGTGGTGAAAGGAACATGACAGCTTTCTTGGACGCCCATGGTAAGCATCATGAAGGAGATGTGACAAAACTTGTTTCGTTGGGAAACCCTGAAGTTGTACAAGTACCAAAACAAACCCAACACAACAATATGGGTTCTGATTTTGATACAAATTCACCGGTTTTCAATGATGAACAAGTTGGAAGAGATGGAGAAGGATTAGCATCGTTCCTTCCAGCACCAGGAAATCCTAACACGTGGATAGGTCCACTTGACAACAGCAGATACTCGTCTCATGATCTATCGTCGTCACCAAACAATCCGGTCGAAGATGCCGGTAATCCTCATTTCACCTTGCATATGCCGCATCAGCAACCCGCGAAACAGGTCAATCCCTATTTTTCTAGGCCGCAAGAGGACAGTCCACCCTTGACTCCACCTATTAAGGGAACTCGAATCATGGGGGGCAAAATATCCGGTGGTCAAATATCCGGTGGTTTGATTCAAGGGGGGCAGATTAAAGCCGGGTCGATAGAAGGTGGCGTCATTAAAGGAGGCCAGGTTACGGGCGGACGAATAACAAACGGGACTATGGACGGTGGCTTGATTTCTAAAGGACAAATGTTAGGAGGACACTTAGTGGATGGTAAACTTGAAGGAGGGCAACTGTTAGGCGGGAATGTCTTTGGAGGGAGAATACTTGGAGGGAGTGTGGAAGGAGGAAATATAAAAGGTGGAGTGGTCACAGGAGGACGCTTCCGAGGAGGAAGCATGCAAGGAGGTTTACTTAAAGGAGGTGAAATACAAAGTGGAACATTAAAAGGAGGTAAAGTGGAAGGTGGTATTCTGCACGGAGGTAACATTGAAGGTGGCGAGTTTAAGTTTGGAGATATATCAGGAGGAACCCTCAAGGCGGGCTCCATGTTGGGCGGACAGCTGAAGAATGGTACCATCGAGGGAGGAACATTGAAAGGAGGTACAATAGAAGGAGGTGTACTCAAAGGGGGAGTCATGGAGGGTGGGCAACTGAAGGGAGGACTTGTTCTCGCTGGTAAGATCAAGGGTGGGGTCATTGAAGGAGGCGTAATAGAGGGAGGTGAGATTGGAGATGGTGTTATAATAAGAGATGGTAACGTCAATGCTACAATCATAGGTACAGGGAGTTCTATTGATAAGAATCAGAGGCTTGGTGGGTTGTTTAAACAAGGGGAAAATTCACAGCAGTTGGGACTCAAAGTTGACCAGCAGAAATATCACCTCCAAAGTGGCAAGACTGTGCATCAATCAAAAGCCATGTCAGACTCAGCTACAAACACACCGCCACATATTGTCACAGCTGACCATGGGTTACAGGCAGTAAATCCAAATTTTAACGTCAAAATACCTTTACGCGAAGGAACTTTGAAAATGCTACCACAGGAAAATGATTCAACGGATGACGACGACCTTGAAAAGTTATTGTCTGAAGGGAAGTCTGCAAATGAAATTACTCCTGAACTTTCCTCTCAAAGGTTCTTTGAAGAACAAGACCAGCCCAGCCTTGTTCAAAAGAAAGGTTCCAAGCCACACCATGTTGTTCTGGACGGATTCGGTTTTGATCTCCCCAACGAAGATTTCGTGGATCTCATCGACAAAATGAAGCGTGGCCCAGAAGCGGTTAAAGATCTCGTCAATTATTACACAAAACCAAACAAAAAGGAGCACCTAAAAATCGGACACATTTCAAAAGCTACAAGGCTATCAACTTCTCCTCATTTAAAAAAAATTGAGCATATCAAGCCAGAAGATCTCGAAAAGAAACTTAGCAGCCCAACGAAAGCTAGGTCTAGTGTTACGCGGTCGGATAAGGATAAGAATGCAAACAATGACAAAGAAAAGGGATCCATTTCAGCATCATCAGCTGCTCACAATAAAAAACTTAAGGTCTTGAGCTTCAGTACAAAGGACGCAGAGAAACGTAAGTGATCAATGTTAACATAAAATAACATACAGCGAAGTAGACTAAGAGGAAAAGTATCGGTTTTGTTTGTATCCTACATTGTGTTGTGATATGCGTTCTGTTTTGTTGTTTTTTTTGTTTTTTTATCAGTAAGGCCGACCTATCACTGGTCTTTAAACAAACTCATCAAAGATCGGATACCGGGAAGTCCTGGGCCAGCTATACGAACACATGGAGAAATGACGGCTATAAGGGGCGGACTTCATCTTAATGGCCATAACGCATGGCTGGGAGCTGGCGACTTCTCTGGAGGATGTATTAGTGGTATGGTAACAATATAGTCGTGTTACTGTAATGTCAAAAAAAAAAACATTTGTCCCTGAAGTAGCCATTAAAAGCCACGTAAAAGACAGAAAGCAACACTACTTAATGGGTATGATGCACTGAGATATTTCAATCCCGATTAATACAATGACTGTTGGATTAATTGAAAAGTGAAGTGAAAAAGGTGAGGACTGGTATTGCTGAAGACCACAGCATTTGAGGCCGATCGGCTTACCAATAATTTTGCTCATCCTAGGAACATAAATCAAGTTCCAAACCTTTTACTGAACTAAATCCGAATCTAGCTACACTCTTTTTTATACAAGAATATTGTTTTTACGGCCCAGGCTGAATATTCCTATTTTTCTTCCAATTTTAGGCTGAAAATATTCTTGTGAATTTTCTTAGATTATAGCGTATATGACATTTCTGTTTTCAAATGTATTTGGTGTCTGGATGGTGTTAAAGTAATTTTGGAGCCAGCCTGCATGCCGCAAATCCTGACATCACGCACACAACTTCTTGCAAAAATGCGCTACTGCTGTTTTTGACGCTTTTTGGCTGCTCTTTAGAGAAAGAAAGAATTTGTTTGTAGTTAAAAACTTTCAACACACAAAACTATATTCTTTTGAAAATCTCCGCGTCTGGTTTATTCTTAAAATACATTCTTAAAATTTCACAAATTTCAGCCTCGATATTCTTATCAAACATAGTCTTATAAAAAAAGAAAAAGTGTATTTCTAGTCATTTTTAAGTAGTAACATCCTCCCTTCTTTCTCTCATGCTTTCATTTATCCTTAAACATGATTTAATTTCAGACCCTGATACCTGTGATAATGGCCTATCGTTTGAGATGACCTTTCGACTAGACAAGGATGCTCTAAAGTACAACGACATGAAGTACATCGTGGATTCGGGAGCCTCGACCTTCAACTCCAAAGGCTTTACATTGTACACGATACATGGGAATCTGAGAGCCGATTTAGCTGTGGCAAACCAAGAGTTTTGTCTACAAATTCCTCTGATGGTACAACGATGGCAGGACGTTCTTGTCACTTGGAAGAAAAGCGAAGGTAAATACCCGGCCGAAACCACACTGCGGACTCGATCAAATGACATGATCATAAATTTATAGCTAAGTATTTATGAAATCTACTGAGTCACTCGAAAATGTCAGGGCGTTCCGAGTGTGTAAACGTGTGTGAAACCTGTGACAAATTTTTCCGAAAAGTGATTTGCGGCAAATACCAAAATTAGGTTTATTTCTGAATACCGTGTATTTTTTTATCGCCTAGCATCGGTTTATATCTATTCGCTCATTGTTTCAGTCAAGAGATTATGCTCTTGTTATAGTCTAATAATTAAAAACCATTAATCGATTACCGCTCTTTGATTTCTAACAGGAATAAAAATGTACGTTAACTGTGAGCTGAAGGCGCACTCCAAAGGAAGTGAACACTGCATTGGCTGTCACTCTCACGGCTGTCACGTGACAGACACTAACACGCTTCTGATGATTGGCAGGCCGAACTACAGCCCTCACTTTCATTGTACCAAGTTTGACAGCGGCGACATTTCCTTCTGGGAGAGGTACCTGTCCGCTAACGATGTGGAAACATTGTGTGGAGCACCCACGGGTATATTACAAGTTTCGAATTTCATTTTCATAGCAAGAATCTTATGTAACAAAAAATATGAAAAGTATAAATAAACAGAGAAATGAAGTACATAAATTAAATATTATCCTGTACCTAACGTGCAAAAATCGGTCGATGATATATGTTTTCAACTTCCAGCCTGAATGAAACTAGCTGCTGGAAAATGCTGTCCTAGATTTCCTCGTCTTTCTCGGGTCCGGTTGAAAATTTAGCATAAATTAATTTAGATTGTAATGTCCATGGAACAAAGCAGACACTAGTCACACACTACATCCGATCAGTGTCATTTGGATGAGACTCCACAGCGTGCATAGGAAAATTCGTCTACTCTTACGGTTAGCAGCCGAAGTGTCCCCTGCTGACTTGAGCAACGAGCGAAAAAAAAAAAACGAATGCTCTTTCACGCCAATCGAAAGTGGCGTGACCCCAACAAAAGATTATCCTGTGCTAGTATTACATGTACTCAACATCGATCGGTTCGACAAAAAATAGCTTTTACATTGTGATTATAGTCATCTCGCTTGAAGAAGAAATCTACATAATTGTACAACTGGTTAGTTTGCAGGGAAGATATTTGTCTACACACATTGCTTTTGTTATTTAAATGTTCAAACCTTTAAACAAACGAATTCTTTGTTTCAGCAGCCAATAGTTCTCTGCTTGGCAATATTGGCAATATTTACAAAATATGAGCAAAGAAAGATTTTTTAGACTTTTTGTAAGGGAAGGCGATATTTCCGTTGGAATCCTAAATAACGAATATCGCGATTTGTCGACCGGAACGAGAGCGGAATGATTTTCGAGAACTATTTGACATAATAAACAAGCTGATTTGCATCAAAATGAAGCCACATACGCGCAGAAGGCGGAATCGAACCGCTCCGATGCTAATCGGCTACAGGTTTGAAGCCTGCACCCCACACCAGTGAGGGTCATCCGCGCAATGAACATGATGACCATCGATGCATATTTATTACTTTCACTCACTACGCTTCCACACTTGTGGTACGAGAACAGTTATAGAACAGAAGATAGTACGTATTTTCCTACAGAAACTTGTTTCTTCTGTTTTTTTTTTCCCCGAAGTATTCTTTTATGAGCTGATAGATTTTAACGCCAAAATATCACATTATTGAATAGTGTGTCGTATGTTTATAACAACTTGAAGGTATTTCATTACGCATGCGTAAAAACAACAATATCACATTTGCACTTTATTCATGCTTCATAACGGCAAACTTTTTTGTAAACATGAATAATGAATAAAACTGAATTTTATGAATATTGAATTTATTCTACACATGAAGAGGTCATTTATAATTTATGATTTATTTTCTCACTTTCTTCGTATATTTTTGTTTATTTTTAGGTGAGACCGGTGACGCTGAGAAAACCATAGCATCACATCCCACTGCTTTTCAGGAAACCGGTCAACTGGCGTTATCAACAGCACCTGTCAATCAAGCTACTTTTCAAGCCAATCCGGTGCAACGTTATATAGCAAATCAACCATATTTTAATCCCTTTACAGGTAAGAGTGCGATGTCGCAGTATATTAACCGTCCAATGTCAGGATTTTCTAGTTTAACTTCAAAACAGGCGAACACTGTTTTAAATAGATACGCCATATTCCCTGCTGTGTCTACATTAGTAAATGGTTATCTAAAAGATAGCACATTCCGGTACCCGAATGATGGTATCACACATAGTTTCCATAACATTGAAACTGGACAAGCGTTACCTACCAACCCGTACTCGTATCTTAGACCTCCCGTAAAAACAACACAAAGTGATAACTTTCAGCTGCCTCAATATTCGTTCTTAAAGCCAGTTTCTACTAACGTAGCTAAAGACCCCGCTTTTCGATCACCATCGTACAGTACATTTTACCCCCATCCCCATCTACTGGGGAAAGGCCGTAAGATTTCTCCAGCTAAAGATAAAGTTGTAACTGAAGGGGAATTAAACGAGAAAGGGTTGCTTAGCGACATTTTATCCCGAGATCACATAGGCCGAAAACCAGGAGCCCATCACTAGGAGCGTGCAACTACCCCATATTCCTGTCACGGCGTTTTCACAGACTGATCTATTTTTAGCTTGAATTTACCGCGAATTCAGACCCCCGCAGGAACCTCAGTAATCAATCACAAGCACGGACTTAATTTTTAACTGACGTAATCATTTCACCAGAAGACTAAAAAGTAAAAGAGCCATTTTTTTCCTTACCGATGCGCGCTCATGTAGACCGGAGCTGACCCATTTCGCGGGAAAAGAAGCCTAAGAATAGACCGGTCTGTAAAAATACCGTGACATAGGCTTAGTATTGGAGTTGCACGCTCCTAGTGATGGGCTCCTGCCGAAAACCTAGTAAAGTGAAAAAAGAACAATTATAAAGAAAGAAAAAAACAGCAACTCACACAGAAATTAGTATGGGATAGTTGAGTGTTGCCAGTATTTTTACAGCTGGATATAGCACCACATTTTTTTATTTCTTCAAACTTTTCTTCATGGTTCTTAACATTGTATATTAAGATTTAACCACTTGTAAAGACTTTCTATCCTTTTAACACTTTAATATAACACTGTATTTAAATTCCAGTGTTACTATTCTTATTAATCCTTTTAAAGTATTTTTTATTTTTATGCCCCTTATTGCATTGCTGTAAAATAAATGATTGATTCTTGTCTGGTTTAATGAGCGATATATATTTCACTGTAAGCTCCTTTTTTTCTTTTCCTTCTATAATGAGAGAACAAGTGCCGTGTTAGGAAACTCCTTTTCCTGTTCTTATAAACCACCAGTTTATTAGGACTGTAGAATTGTAGAAGTGCTGATTTAAAGTAAGATATATGGCTTATTATGAAGGTGAAAGCAGATTTCACAACCTTTATAGAGCTCGGTGAGTTGAATTGTTTCCCTAACAAGTTCGAGTCTTCCTCGGCGAGTTCTTTCGTAACAAGCAAAGAGGTTGAATCAGCTACCAACCAAGGACGGTGCTTGTTCTCGATTGAGTAAAAGCAGTGAGACACCGCTGACCGACAACAAGAATCTGCCAACAATCTTTACTGCATGACAAGGGCTTGCTAGTTTTGTTAGAAATCCTTCCTGTCGTAGCTATCCTTTTTCACTTTTCTTGATTTTCTTTCTCTTTAATGAGCCACTATCTGGCTACAAACAAAGCTTTTCGTGTTATTTTCCGTACCAGTTACCACTCGTGATCAGTGACCCGGTTATCTGACTGCAGTAGATATTGGTGGATGCTTGGAAGAATTGTGCTATTGGTTACATACTGTCCAGGATCTGCTTTAATATTTTACACCTTGTAATTATTTTAATTTTTATCTATCAAAAATCAGAATGAAGTAGGAACTCAGCCGTTGAACTTTTTTCTTAATAAAGCTGTTTTTTTCTTCAAAGCATACATCGTTTTTATGTTTTCTCTACATTTATCTCAGATATTGGAGTGGTAATAAGAATTTCTCTTCTCTTCTATGCTTTAAGGTACACTACCATGCAGCAAAATATACCCGATTTTCAGTATGCAAAACAAAATGTTGAATGCCTCATTTTATACCGAGTTCAATGTTTCATGTGAATGCAAGGAATATGAGATTACGTTTCTAGACTCAAACATGACGGCAGAATTAACTACATCTATTTGTGAGGTTCAGAAAGCCGGAGATGACATTGCTCCTTAAAAATGTCGTTTGTGATAATCCTGAGTTAGCATAAACTACCATTTTACAGCAAAGAGCAGAGTGTTGGGTGCGTGTTTGAGGTGTGAGGTGACAGTGAGATCAGAGTTTGTTTTGAGCGTTTTCACTCACGAGGCCAGCACCCATGCAAATACATTGGAACAAAAGAAGTGTTTCCTTAAGAAAAGAGTTCAACTCCCACACTATTGGCTCAGTGCACCAACATGGCCGCCGTTTAATTCTTTTGGAACATCAATATGGCTGCCGTGATGTCATGTGAAAACGCTCTAGCAGGGTGAGACATCATATGGCCAGCCTTCGCCATGTGCACAAATCGTGTTCGTTTTCTTTTCGTAAATGCTACGGTGACTTGGCTGACAAACACGCCTGATATGATTACGTGTATCTGTACGTGTACTGAAGGCAAACGTTTAGCCAAGTAAAGAATGAGGCTACAAAGCAAGGGGGGAGGACGTACTATCCTACAGTAGTAATGGGACCAGTTTAGTCTATAACCTCCGTAAAGGCTAAGACGCAATACACAGGCATGTTCGTCGGATAAACTGGAGTTCACTTGAGATCACTGAAGAATTCAAATCTTTTTCTTAGGACTAATTCCCAGGGCAACTGGTGTGAGTCATCAACTGTTTACAGCCTGGAGTATGTGGAGCCCATGCTCTAAGACGTGTGGAGTTGGATTTCGGGTTCGCAAACGTTCCTGCATTAATCCTAGGCTCTTTCCTACTGGCGGACTGTGTAACGGACTTTCCATTCAACGTCAATCATGTTTTGATCGAGTGTGCCCAGGTAAAAAAAAACATATGTCTGACTGACTGTCTGTCTGTACATGTCTGTCTGTCTACTTGTCTGGCTGTCTGGTGTACCGTCCATCTGTCTGTCTGTTCGTCCTGGTCTGTGGTATTGACCACACCAATTGACATCACCCACAGACTTATGTTCTTAGTTAACTGCTAGATTAGCCAATTTTAAGATACTACGATTATCAGTTGAGTTAGATCGAGTAAGGTGCGACCAAAGTTTGGTGACCAGGTTTGGTGACCAACTTGTGTTGCTTTCACGGGTAACTGGCTCCCTTTCCAATGGCAACTTGCCTGCATTTGACGACGATTGTTACCATTGGAAACGAGGAAAGCCCGTGGTAACACCGAAGTCCAAAACTTCGTCACAAAAGCTCTGTTGCACCTTACTCAACTGGTGATCGTAGTAATAGCAACTCCGTAAAACATCGTGCGAACTTAAAACATAAGAATAAACAAGAACTGATGGAGGCAGAAAGAATAGAAAATACTTTGGCCCCAATTCAAACATTTTAAACTGTACAGTATATGCTGCGCTTGACGTTTCCAAAAGAAAAAATGATAGAAAATATTGTACCAACCTGTCACAGCTCGAATTTTGAGAGACTACGCAGGAAAAATGAACGAACGTAAGAATGAAAGACCCTCAAGCACAAGCTATGAGCGGCAGCCCTTACCATTACATATCTCTACGTTACAGCATACACTCAGATGATACCAAGCTCAGGCCTTTCTGGACCACAAGCCCGACTGTTTAACTACAATCCACTGGCACTTTATTCAGGTAATAAAAGACCACGAAAGTCCTGAAACATCACTAGTAAACTGTCCAAGATTGATCAAGAATTTTCGAAGCCCACCAAACATTATGGCAGCACAAACTTTATCGCCATTTCAGCTGGTATAAATACATACTTAAACAAGATTGGTCAGAATAAGTTAATAATTGAGCTGGGTAATAAACTTCAACAGATTCGACTCAATGTTTTTACGAAAAAAGTAGGTTAATATTGTATTGTAGTATGTAACTTTAGTTCAGTATCTGAGTTAAAAACTTCCATTTATCATCAATGAACTACAACTTTACTTTCATCAATCTAGGATTTCAATTTCCTCAAATCCCCAGTGTACACGATGGTACTGAAACTGCTCTTGCTCGGGCACTGACTGTAGGTAAGAAAGCAATAAAAACTGCTTTGATCACTGTAAGATGTGTGAGTAATTCGAGGTTGGATGTTATCAGTCACACGTGTTGGCTGCTAGCGTAAAGGGATTTTGAAATTTGCTATTTGTAATGCGTCCAATGTGTTTGTGGTGACTGGGATAAGTTGCATCGTATTCAGTCGCTATTATAAGGAAGGCGGTGATAAAGGCCCAGTTTTTTTCCACTCCGATACAGACGGTGGGTATAGCGACTGGTCAGAGTGGGGTACCTGTGACAGGTCATGTGGAGGAGGTGCACAGGTACGGACTAGAATCTGTAACAAGCCCATTCCATCTGGGGGCGGAAAGATGTGTCATTCACTGGGTCCAGGCATTCAAGTTCGACGCTGCAATCGTCATGGCTGTCCAGGTACGGTCTTTTGTGGTTTATTACAAATGCAATAAAACGCCAAATAAGCCGATATCTTATGGGGCAGGGATCAATACATCTAACATTACATAGACTAGGCACTAGATAATTAAGAACCAGAAATTAAATTTTTCATTCTGCTACTAATGAAGAACAACTTCAGCAAAGATTGGAACAGAATAAATCTTGCGGCAGCAAGCACTACTTTTAATTAACGGGCCACAAAGCTCAGAATTTCAGGAAGCTAAGTTCTCCAGTATTGCACTTAGCACGGATAGAAGACTTGTGGAGAAACTGCCTTCCTCTTTAAGTCGAGCAGGATCAGTAATCATTACTGCTCGTTTTCGTTGATTTTGCCAGTGGCGGCCATTTATCCTGAATGAAAAGGGCGAGAAAAATGTAAGTCGCAAAAGCTGTACTTCAGCGCTGAATTTTTACTTACCTTGTCCTAGACAGTGATATTTCGCGATATCCCCAGCCAGCTTGTGATTTTGTGGTAGATATCCGGATCGTTTCCGGAAGGAATCATACAGGGAAATTGTAACAAAATCGCACAAAACAAAATTACACCTTACCTTGAAGGCCGTCGTCGTCCGTTGGTCTCGTCATAAGACTTGACGCATGCGCTACACGTTATCTCGATCGCACCAATGGCTGATGACGAAATAGTCCAAAATAAAACCTCAGCTGTTTTCACTTCATCACACCAAACCATGTAAGTTAGACTGTTCACCTGCCTTCAGAAGTGTGTGAGTGTGTTTATACGTTTTGTTTCCTAACAGTTGATGGAGGATATAGTCCATGGAGCGGGTTTGGTCCTTGTTCAAAAACATGTGGCAGCGGACGCTTTCAACGGCGCATGCGAACTTGTACAAATCCCGTACCAATGAACGGCGGGAAGCCTTGTTTTGGACAGCCTGTCCAAACTAGAGCCTGCAGTATACGGAGCTGCCCAGGTACTGAAAAGGCTTAAAGATCATTTCAAGTCCGTACTGCGCCGTCTCAGCACCCTAATGTTTGCAAACATTATATTAGTTCCCACTCGATGGAATGCGAATCGATGTTATTCGTTACGAACCACATACCTTATCATTGAGGCCTTTCAAATTCATTTTCCAACAGCTTAACTGATGTGATATGAGAAAGAACGAAGCATAAAGCCATAACGGTGGTTGTCATGAACTTTGAATCTTCTTCATGTGAGCAGTTGCGAAATGTCTACATTTTATGATGTCTTACATGAAACAAAACAAAGAACGTAAACTCTCGAGAGTGCGCAGTATGGACTGGAAATCATCTTTAAGTGTAGCCGGATACTGGCCGAGTTTTGTTATTAAAACCGCCCGACCCTGCCATCAATATATTAGGCCTAGCACATAAGCAGGTTTCTTCCTATTTTGGGGGAACTGAATAATGCACTGTGGATCAGATTTGTAGTCTGTCTGTGAACAGCCTCCATGGGGCGCTTGTTCTTATCGCCGCTTTTCCCTCTTATACCCTAGTAGTAACGTTGTCTTAGCTACGGGGCATGTCATTCACTATGTTCATATCTCTACAAAGAATTATGATTGACTACCTGCGAATTCTTGAGGCCTGTAACCCGTTAAATGCCGGCTGAGGAGACGGTGTAGCCTGCAAAGGCCTAGCATCCGATTATGGGAGAGTCTCTATAGTCCTTGTCATAATTTTTAGCAAGGCGCATTGCTTGCCGCTTACAGAATGTGCAGCTAGGTGCCGGCACTAAAGAGTCCTCTGACTTATCCGATCCATGGCTTATTTCTCATCTGATTTCTTATAAAGCAGTAGATGGGGGGAGACAAATGGATCGGTTCCACCTATATTCTTGAAACTTGAAGTGCTTCTCCGATTGATTTAAATGTTTATTTTACACAGTTGACGGAGGATACAGTATGTGGTCACCATGGCTACCTTGTGATGCAGATTGTGGCGGAGGGATTCAAGAGAGAAACCGTTTCTGTAGCAACCCGGCTCCACAGATAGGCGGAAAAGATTGTGCCATGCTTGGCTCTGACAAACAGACACGGCTGTGCAACCTGTTCCCTTGCAATGTAAATTTTCAGTGATACAGCCAGCTCCTCGCTTAAGACCCGTAATTTGGAACTTCAGGTGAAGCACCGAGTATCTGGCGCATAACAGTCGACCGTGAACTAAATCACATTACGTCTAGAAAGAATTCTACTGGTTGGCCAAAACCAATAATACATCAGTTATCACCACCCATCGCCGGCCATCCAACATGTACAAAAGCTGATCAATTACACTGTCGAAAAACCAAGGCATTCGTGCATTGTACCTTTCGGTAGTAAAAATACGAAAAATCAATAAAGAAAGAAATTAGTTCCACTGTCCTGACAGTTTGTATGTGCATTGCAGAATTTGCCATCAGCTCGACTTTCAAATTACGTATTGTTTCCTAGCAACACTGCTAGGTATGAACAAAAAATTATAGGTTCTATTAAGATTGACTTAACGTACAACTCGAAATATGCCTGTTTATCCATTCAACGGACAAGGAAGTTATCCACTGCCTATTTTAGAGCGTATGACCAGAAGCTCCTCAGCTTGTAGCACTTTTAAACAAACAGAAAAAAATATAACATTAATGGTTTACGCAAGCAGTAAAGCATAGTTCATTTTTTCGCCTGAAAATGTCAAGAATGCCACTATTAACGATTTGAAACAATGTCGTGGACTCCAGTAGTAACTTATATTGCCGTTGTATATGGCTCGAGTTTGTAATAAGCTGACATTTGGGAACACTAACTCTTCGTGAGCGGGAATTCGTTACAATCGGGACTCGATGTCTGCGAGCTGAAAATCCGCTTATCACACATGTATGGTAAGTTTTCTCGACAAAATATCTCCACTTAAATTAGATTTAACTCTGTGATGGGTCGAGTAAGAACAAGTTCAATAAAATAACAAATAGTTAGAAGAGTTGCTAGGCTGGAAGCTCGTGAGGGGGCTGGTAGTCATGGTTGATCTCGACACGGTCATATAAATACGGATAGATTACAGAACTCCACGGGGCGGACGTCGATTTTTGTCGTAAACGATTGCTTGCGATTGCTTGCGATCGCGTGTTTAGCTTAGGGAAAAACACTTCTCGCTCAGGTGATATGCAAACGCGGCCTTCGCTCTTTACCCACGAAAAGAGCATTTCACCACTTTCAAACAATACTAATTGCTCCAATTGTATCTCCATTGTCTTTAAACGGTTGCAAAGCGAAATTTTAACACTCCCATTGGGGAACTCGTCAATTCAGATCTTAAGAGACCGAAGCTGGCGGTGAGCTTTTGCAACCTCATTCCCAGGTAACTGCGCCTGCAAAACATGATGGGTACCCCACATTTCTCGGGCGACGTTTTTCAATGGGCGCGATTCTGTAATGCCACCGATGGAACTTAGAAGGGGTAGCAGTCTTACAAGAAATTAGGGGGGGAAACTTATGTATATATATTCACTTCTACACTTTCATTTATTTTTGCCACTCCACACAAATGGCAATGCTCCAGCAATTTTTTTTAAAATAATAACAACTATAAATTTAACAAAAAGTAAGTCCCAAATGAAGGATTCTGTACACAAAGGGCAGGAAGACAAGATTGATAATTTCATGCGTTTGAGTTCAAGTGTCAAATCACTATCTTTACCCTGATCAGCAGCACTCTGGTTAGTCTAATCAACATTCTGGTTAGCTTGATGTGGACTCCTGTTGACCCAAGAATGGTAAGCTTTCATTTGCATGTATGAGTAGAACCATATGTTGTGTACAAATTGTTTTGTTCTCAATTTTAGAGGTGTGGCCACTTCAACCAAGGCCACCGGACAAAATTCTTTCCACATTGACAAATTAAAGCTTTGGATATTAACACTAGAATAATTTCAATTAATTATTGACCTTAAAGCAAGCTGCATACTACAGGAGCACTCAAGCTGCAGGTGCTTCCTAGGATGATGCAATAAGTAAATGATAGTTTCATTGAAACTTAAACTCATGAAATGAAAGAAAGGCAAAGAGTTGCAGTTTCAGCTGCTGGCTCTGTTTTGGTTGTGTACATGGACAACACATAAAACAGGTTTAGAATGAGGTTAAATCTGGTATTTGGCCCGAGGTAAATAAGTGTCCATATTTTCCCACAGTTCATAGACTGTGTCATTGATAGAGTTCTAAAATATGACATATATATTAGCAGAATTTTTTCCTCCCAGATTTCTTTCTGTCCTTTTTGACTTTTATAACTCCTGATTGTTCATTGGCCTTTGCTTGTTGTTCTTTCTTTTGTCGTAAAACCATGCGTGTTATTGCATTGAATACCTGGACAAAAAAACAAGTATTAAGCAGTTAGTATGACAAAAAAGGTTGACCCTTTTTTAAGAAATAGTCATTATGGCTGTCTGATGAAAGACTAACCAATTGCCTAAAGAAATGAGTAGTTGTCTGTTGTTATTGTTGACTGACTATCTGACTGACTGACTGTCTGATTGCACCCTTGAATCATGGATAAAGGGTGCTATAGAAATCTATTATTATTATTATTATTATTATTATTATTATTATTATTATTATTATTATTATTATTATTATTATTATTATCACTATTATTATTATCGATTGACTGATTGATGGATGGATGGATTGATTGATTGATTGAGTCATTGATTGATTGAAGCAGAGTTTCTTTGATTAACTGAACATTTTGGAATTTGCTTTGATTTTTCTTAATTTGAACTAAATGATCATTTTATCATGTCATACATTAAGCTGAATTATACTTTGTTCTAAGAGTATTCTACAAGGTATTTATTTTGTCATGACTGTCTTCCAGAGAAAAATGAGAATGGTCTCTCCATGGCAAAGGCTCTGTTTACAAAAAAAGGCTCTATTTACAATCTGATATCACATACATACCTCTTCTACATTTTTGTTATCTTTTGCACTTGTTTCAAACACTTGGATCCCCATTTGTTCTGCAAACTTCATTGCATCCTCTTTTTCAACAACTTTCCTCTCTGGATTGTCATCTTTGTTACCAACTATGAAGTGAGAAAACAGAATGTAAAACAGTGTTAGACTGTCATCACAAAACAGTCAATTCCTTGACCAAACTATCCAAAAAGTAAAAACTTCTTTGAGTCATTATTTGAGTTGTCACACAATGCCAAATGCTTTTTGTTAAAAACATTTTGTGTATAGCATAATGTGGT
>OZ026596.1:45419310-45446810 GCA_964020085.1 Micromussa lordhowensis
ATATTCAAGTTGTCAACAGAAAAAGAGTCGGATAAACGTCTTACTGGTGTTTAAAAAATGTTTTATACTGAATGTTTTAGAAGAGAGCTGATGACTTTTGTACAAGTTATACACAAAATGAAAATTTTGAAGTTTACTTATTTGAAGGACCTATGTGTAAATGTATCACATTTTTCAATTGGCTGACCGGGCAACAATGATAATATAAAATGTTAATTTACCTGAAAACATATTATCTGCAAACCTGAGAAGCAAGCTGCTCTTTCCAACACCTATGAAATGAAAATAAATCCCAGTTCACACAACAAAAGACAAGCATACACATACACATTTTAAACATCCTTTCGCCCTACAAAGCTATACGTAAAGTGCAAGCTACATAATATGTGGTTCTCATTATTATACGGACAATCCTGAGTCTGTTAGAAAGCTGACAGCAGACACATTACATGTTAACAACATGCTGAATATAATTAATTCTCCCATGTATATGAGTAGACCTCACAAATAATATTGGCTCAGTTCCCACTAGCTACATTCATTATCAAATGATGCAGTGGTTGAGAGTAGTTGCCCCAGCATCACAAAGCTCACCGGTTTCAATAGCATTAAACCCTGAACTTTTTATCTTTACGACTGTACAACTTTTAAAATAATGTTAGTACTAAAATCAGGAACACTGAAGCCCTACACATGTGCAGTAACTTGGCAGTAACCTAGAAATTGTTTATGGTATTGATAGACTAACCTTTCGAGTACTACATGACAGTAAGGATCTCTTTCACATTTTGTTCATTTCAATACATACTACAATGTCGTCACATACAGCTCAGTTGAACTGATATATATGGGTATATGGCTTTCTAGCCTGCAGACCAGGCAGATTGGGGGGTCAGCGCGATACACAAGCGTGCGCGCAAAGCACGAGAACAAGAGGAGAAAAATCTGACTGTAGTCACACCATTGCTTGAGCTCTTCTGCCCCAGACACACCCTAAATGACCAGCCAATCACAGTGTTAGATCACGGCGCGTTGTCGGCCAAATCTTACATGTAAACTTACAAGGTCTTGTTCTCATCCCTAAAATGGAGAAATTACTTCTTTGGGACTTACACTAGATAGGAAAAACACAAATCAATAGCAATGTTTAAGTGCCCTCAGAATGGAATATTAGGTAGTGCAGAGTCCTCTCAAACCTTTCTGGTGAAGAATTTTTCCTTCCACGGCCGATAAAATGACTGCCAAAGTTGGTGGTAAACTCAAGCTTTCGCTTTAGCTGAAGAATTAATTTGATCACGGCTGTCATGCAGCGAAGCACTTATGAGAAATTTTTTAGCTTTTAGATAGGTTTTTCTCCTCATCATGAATGAAAATTTATTGGTACTGAACTTCCTGTCACGTTTCTTTCCTTTGGTTGCCTTTATTTGGGAATTTTAGATTTTAAATTGAACAGTATTTTTGTCTGATTTTCTGAATAATTAATTTACGGCGGGCTCCACTGTTTGTTTGTTTGTTTAGTTTATTTGCATCGTTAAAATATACATTCGAGTCTTATTCAGCTACTACAGAACCCCAGAGAAAAGAACTAAGTGGGCACTAATATTATAACACACGATTTATCTCAAAATTATTGGCTTGTTTTTTTGACATCTTTTTATTTACAACTTTCATTCGTTGCACTGTATTATTATTATTATTATTATTATTATTTTGTCAAGCGGCATGTGGTGATGAAACTATCAGATTTCTTGTTTTTAAATTGGCTTTTACTAGCGCCTTTCGCTCTTACTTTCCCATGTTTTCTCAAATGTCATTTCTTTTAGTTAAAAAATGGAAAATCTGCTTTATTCAGTTTCGTTTTGTCCTCTAAAGTCAATAACATTTAAGAGTCGCAGGCATTTTCATGCAGGTGAGGAAGGCCAAGGAGGCAACGTTGGAAAGAAACGAAGAGCTACTGGGAGCAGTATTTCTAGTTAAATTCACCGAACAATTTTAGCGCTAATTGATCTGTTGTTGATTCAAATCACTGTACTTGATTGTGTTACTACTTGGAAAAACATCCGAGGATCATGTGATGTAAAAGTAACCAATCAGCAAAAATCAATCAATAAAGTGAGCAATCAGCAAAAACCGTTCACCAGGCGAGCGGTTGGAAGAGCATAAACAATGGTGTGACTACAGGCGAGATTTTTTAGCGCTCCTTCCCTCGCACGCAACTCAATACGCAAAAAATTACACGCCTGTTCTGCATACTAGTCGCTTTCAAGGAAATTTTCCTCTCTAGACATGGCGGGTAGTCATGAGCGGGCAAGATACAATCATGGACATACCCTATTTGCACTTTTCGCACTTTTGCCCACACGCTAGACATGAACACAACTTCACCTGCCTAACCTCGCACCCCACATACAATGTTGAAAACTAGTACCTGCAATTTCACTTGATTTTCAACATTGTATTGGGTGGGGAGGGGGTATGGCAAAATGTTTTTAAAAGGATGACAGCACTTTTTTTAAACTTCAGTCGTAAAACACAGATAATTCATTACATAACATAAGCATCCCAAGGAATTTTGTCTACGATTGTAGATCCATCGTGCTGGCTTAGGTAGCCAATCACAGTGCAAGATTTTCCCTCACTATCATTCCGAGACCCCCATAATTTGTTTTCTGGACACTCTTAGTAACTGCAAGGATCACTTATTGCGTGCCCTCTCTATATAATGCGTACACATACACATTGACTTATTACAATAAATATCAATCTTACGTTACGAGATCGGAATAAACGTTTTGCAAGGATGTTTACTTTTAAAATATTTTAGTAGCATTACAGAATGACTGTCTAAGCAAACAATGAAGCCATAAATGTTTTCAAAATATCTAAGATGGAGCTAGTTCTTACGATACATGACCGAATTTTAACTTGATTTACAATTCGACAGAAAATGTACAAGATTATTCACGTTACGTTTCAGTTACAATGCAACCTTTACCAGTTTGTTTACAACGGTTTTATCAATCGACCGGGCTCCGCTTTTCACAATGGTTACGCCACAGAGAAGCGAAGCATGTGTGTACTAAAGAAACCAATATATTGTCACAAGATTTTACAATGGAATAGTTTGTTTGGGCGCCAATGAGTTTTCACGACAAACTACCGTAGGGATGTCAGATTTTAGCGGTTCATCTTGAGGCAACCATGAAGCTAGTACTCACCACTATCTCCAATGATTAGGAGCTTGAATAAATGATCATAATCCCTCGCAGCCATACCACAATACTCATTTAAAATATCTATAAAAACCTAAATAGAACAAGGAATATTTCGCCTTTGCTACCACAGGAAGTAAGTCCATGAAGTTTTGGTCACGTGGTATTTCGAGGTGGGGCTTAGCTCTTACCAGTTTTCTAACGGCAGCTAAAAAAGGCTTGGCTTCCCAGCATTTACTTTGATTACGTAACCTGGCCAGCTAAGTGGAACGCCTTGCAATAATGTGTTTTTCCTTTCAAACTGCAAGATGAGCCTTTCGCGACTCAACAGGCCGTTTCAACTTGTCTATAAGCAACGCATCTGTCTGAAAAGTGGCCACATGCCAAGAGGGCAGAATAATTTGCCATACAGCACTATATATGGAAGGTACTAATGAAAGCTTGTTTCAAGTTCAACAGGAAATGTTTGAGGGCTGAAAACGGAAGGGAAGATCATGTTGAAACTGCACCCTCGCTAGAGCTGGCTGGATTTTATTTCACTGGGGCGAACTGAGGGAAAGGGTATCAGATCTCTTTCCCAATCTAAAGTTAGAAAATGGAAGATCGATTTCATGCAACCCTGTTATTGTTTTTCCAATTTGTAGGTTAGAACTGACATTTTCACGATAAATGCCCGTGATTTTCACAATTTGCTTTACTGCAGTGTGTTCCCAGTGTATTTTCAGGTTTCATTATAAGGTCCTTGGGCAATAAGACTCGTTTTGTAGTACTTGCAGACTGACAACGAAGCCTTATTTTAATAGTAGTTATTTAGTTGTATAAAAGCTTATATATTTAAATTATTTCTTGATGTTGATTATTTACCAAGTACCTGCACAATTTTGGGACTAAAGCTAAAGGTCATAAACTTAACATTCTATGAAAATTTAATTTAATATAGGTACATTTGCTCAGATAGCAGATGTCACAGAAACTAACCTCAACATCTATTCCAGGGTTTTGAATAAAAGCCAGTTACCAGCGGTCTACTGCCGCCTGTAGGACCTCTTACCGTCGTCTGTTTGGATTTCATTAATGAAAATAAAAAATGATATTAATAAAAAAAGCAAATACTACAACAACGACCACTGAAATTTCTAAATGCTACAAAAAAAATCCTGTTTTGGGCCTGTCCCTTTAGTGGTCACAGTCGCCTGTTACACCTTCAGTGGCTGCTTATAACTAATATTATTGAAACCCCTGTATTCAACTACAAAGTTAACCATGAAAACAAAAAGATACATGTGTTGTCACCTTCTTGGCAAATTATGAGGTTTTTGACTGTCCATTTCTTTTCTATTCAGTTCAGCAGTAAGGCTAGCTTATGAAAGCATAGATGCAACCACTGATGGGGAAAAGTTACCTCCTCTTGTTATTTTGCATGGCCTGTTTGGATCCAAACAAAACTGGAGAACACTGGCCAAGCTGTTTCACAGGGAAACTGGTAGGCAGGTAACCATCACACTTTGTTACACTAAAATTTTTTATGGCCTCTTTACTTGCAATGTCTTACCACTGAGATTAGGGTTGGGTATTTTCTGTCAACATTTTCTGGTGATGGCTTGTTAATAAATCCAACAGCATGGTGTATTTACAGTCAAACCTGTGTTTGCATGTATCAGTCATGCTTGAAGAATGGGTGGTGTCTTGTCTAAATGTAAAACGATTGGTGATTTCATGGGAAATTGAATATTCTACCAGTTAACACTGGCCAATGGCTGACGACAAACTTTACACGAGTCTTTCAGCAAATACCATCATGGCTAAAGTGGCCAATCACTTTTAAGGGACCTGAAGCTTATAACATCATCGACTGACAAACACTATTCACTTGACTCTGAAGATGACTTCCGCTCAGGTTGTCGAAACGTCAGTCACCAACAACAGTTCTTCTCAGAACTACACTCACCTGGACGATCACACTATACGAACTAGTTAACACTCTACAGACTACAGTCCTGTAACCTGTTGCTCACTCTCTTCATCATAGATAGTAACAGTTGATGCAAGAAATCATGGAGAAAGCATGCACAGTCCAGAAATGAACTATTTTGTTCAAGCTCTTGATGTATGGAATTTGTTCCAAGAGCTGGAGCTTTCCAAGGCAGTACTAATGGGTCACAGTATGGGTGGAAAAACATCCATGACATTCACTTTGTGTCATCCGGAATATGTGGACAGCCTCATTGTTGTTGACATGTCTCCTGCAAAAATTGGCATTGATAAAGATATCCCAAGTTATTTAGCAGCAAAACGGGGAATGAATTTAACTCTCATCAGGAACAAACGAGATGCTGAAAAGATGCTGGTGGATGTTGTACCTGTGAGTAAATATTCTAGTAATGAAATGATTGCTCAAAGATGTTAGGTTATAATAACTGACTAACGGCTAATAATTCATTAGCTGAAAAAGAGTCACTGACTGAAATTTAACTAGAAACAGTACTAGAGGTAATTTTGAAGTTACACATGCAAGAAAATGGGCTGGGTTTTTTAATGAGCCTGCATAGTTTCTTCATAGCCACGTCCCTGCTTTCAGTCCATACCTGTCAACAACCAGGACTTCTGAAAGAGTGTGCAAGTGTGGAACTGCTCAATTTTGTCCAACCCACACACTTACAATGATGCTCAATAATTCTAAAAATCCCCAAATCCCTGTCCAATCAGACTTTTTTCCCTACACAAGTTGTCCCCAAAATCCAGCACAATTGTTTTTTCACACCATCCAAGAAGCCCTATGTCAAGGCAGCAGTGTATTAGGTGCATGTTTGCATTGAAATATGAATTTATTTTAAGCTACAACATATGCAAGCAAGCTAGTACGCATAAGAAATTTTGAGAGCATTATAAGCAGGACCAAGTGACAGTGCACCCTCATTTTCCCTCTGATTAACATTGATTTCATGTAATGTTTTGATCTTATCATCTCATACAGAATGCATTTTTAAGGTCATTCTTCTTAACGAACCTTGTAAAAACGGAACTTGGATTTAAGTGGAGAATTAACCTAGAGGCCCTAGAAAACAACATTTCAGAAGTGTCAGGCTTTCCAACAGATTTTCCACACCAAGAATTTAATGGCAAGGCACTTTTTGTTGGTGGAGCTAAATCAGATTACGTCCGGTGAGTGTTGCCCAGGAATTAAAAATTAAGTCCTGAAAATAGCATGGCTGGATTTAGGGTTGGCTTTTCAGAATTCCTCAGATCACAACTGTTGGATGGTTACTTTCCTTATGGGTATCTTAAGCCAAGGATAACAACTAAATTAATAATTTATGCAATTGAACATACTTGCCAAAAGAAATGTTTCGCTAATTGAGGATACTGTTAAGCTAATTGAATTGCTGACTCCATCACTTTTACTAACTAAATGAATGCACCCAAATGAGCCATTCCCTTTCAAGTTGATCTTGACATACACTGGGTTAGGTCTCTACTTTCAGTTGGTTGCTGTTTCATAGCCATTGCTCTTGAGAATTAGGTTACTAAACTTCTTGTTTCTCTCAGGGATCATTACTTACATCTGGGATTGTGCAGTTACAAGTACAAACACTAAGATAGAACAGTCACAGAAGATGCTTGTGTAAACTAGATTAAGGATGCCACCTGTGACATTAAGTTATAATATTGGTAGCTGGGTCACCCTGATATGTCTGTTTTACAAAAGGTGATACAATCGTGTTTCTTCACCTGATGTTTATGGGGTGTGTGAGCTTGGCGGTGTGTGAGAACTGTCTTTCATGCAGCTCAGTGTTAAACTTTGTTAAATGGCATGGTTTTCATCCTTAAAGACTCGTCAATGCATAGTCAGATATACGCTTGTGGACCTGTCCTTTAGCCTCCTGTGCAGACTTTCCTTTGGCTTCTCATACATTCCTCCCTAACAAAAGACTGTTGAAATTCATTGGGGCAAAATGCATGAGCAAAAACAATTGTTTGCTTAAGAAGTCAGCTGCTAACAGGCTACAATTGACTTCATGATGAAGCAAGTGTTAATTAACACCTATCTAATTTTTTACCTGTCCAATGAAAAATACAAGTGGTGACTCGTTCAAAGGTTGGCCACTTTGGTACAAACCAAGCTCTGTGGCACACTTACATCAACCTAATACTATTTTGATGTATTTTTTTAAAGGTTAGAGGATTTTCCTGAAATTCACAAACTTTTTCCCAGAGCTGACATAAAATTTATATCAGACAGTGGGCACTGGCCTCATGCAGAGAAACCAAAGGAATTTTCACAGACTGTGATAGATTTCTTAGACGAATGTCTCCAAGATCATGAAGAGCAGCAACAAGATGATGACTGAGATATATTTAAAGCAACTAGCCTGCGCACTAAGAAAGCGGTGAAGTCGTGAAAACAAGCAGCGTAGCCATGTGGAGCCTGGGAGAGAGACATGCATGCTCAAATTGCTTAAAAATAATTTATTGCTTAACCACCAAGCTATGCAGGCTAGTAAGCCACTGATTTTGTGGCTTTTTTTTACACCGCTTTCTCCCAAAAAAAAAAAGGAGAAGATTATTACGTTTCTCAGGTTATGTTTTATTAAGGATATTTAACAGAAACGAAATAGAGCCTTCATTATTTCAGTTCAATGTGGCAGGCATAACTAGTCTGCTTTAACTTAGCATTTAAAATGTGCTGTACAAAATGTAAGTTTCTGAATGAGTTGAGATCAACTTTTTTATCTTGTTTCAATAAAACATTTTTTAACCCTTTCACCACCAGTGGTCACATATAGATTTTACTCTGTCTATAACACCAGAAGATTTTACTCTGTCTAACGCCAGACGATTTTACTCGTCAAAGGGAGACCCTTGGTGGTGAAAGGGTTAAGTTACAAAATCAGAAATGTAGAAGGCAAATTTCAGAAGATTCTATGGTTTGTAGATAAACAAGAATATTCTAAAAATGTCTTTGACCAGTTATCATCTGGCTTCAAGAAAATTGATGAAATATTTATTAAAATATTATTTTATATTTAATTTTTCACCTGAATAAAAATATTTGAAAAAATAAGTGCTTTTGCTGAGTTAGCTAATTTTTAATTTCACTTAACATTATGTATTTGTACATTTTTGAGGGCTGATAAAATTAATTTGAGTCATGATCTTGGAAGGTGGAAGGTCAACAGAGGAAACATTACCATATGGCATTGAATTATGGCAAGTGTATCATTTTGTAAATAAGCAATTTTTTTTCTAAATGTATCAAGGAGACACATAACATGGAATTTATGGCTAGAGTTTCAGTTCACAAACAATTTTAATATATTTATTTTTTTAATAACTCAAATAAATAAAATTAATAAATAATTGCACATGATAGTACTTTTACATCAAAAGGTGTTGTTGGTCTTTTCGAACCTACCAGAGCTAGAAGATAGGGCTGGACAGTGAGAGACCTGGGCACGAGGTTGGGTCTTCTCAGATATGAATATACACATTTAAAACTGCAACTTTTCTGAAATATGAATATTGAAAACGCGGCATAAAATAGCAACAGTCAAACTTTTAGAGTTCAGAAATACAATGCCTTATAAAGGGAATATGTCATTTAAAACATTTTGAACAAAACAAAACCTTCAACAAAGATGCTTTTCCTCACTTGGTTCAAGGGTTCTGGCTCAAAACCAATTATCAGACTCCTGTAAAGCTTTATTGAAGTTAGAAGCACAAAATCTCTAATTTGCAATCAATGGAACATACTTATGGATATTTCTAAATTTTATGACTTCAACTGCAAATTGAAGTACCATATACAAGTATAGCGTCCATAATTTGTTGAAGCAATGAGTAGATCAAAAGGTTGAAACCAGTCATGCAATAGCATGTTTTCTTTGAATATATCCTGTAGGTAAAGATGGTTGTAGCACCCTGTAAAGAGAGACAACATGGGTAAATCTCCCCTCCCCAAAGACCTCATTCAAATCCAAACCAGAAAATCTCATGACATGATGCATCCTGTCACTTTTGTTTGTAACACTAAATGTTCGAACTTAAGAAAACAGGGGAGAAAGGGGGACATTCGAACATAAATTTAGGGGAAGATTCTGTACAGAAATGAATGACTTAAAACATAACTTCCAGCCGGTGGGAAAGTTCTCACGTTTAGTCGGCGCGGGGGTGCATCCCCGGGGACTGATGCTGAGGTGCGCAAAATGCAGTCTGCAAGTATATCCTTGCTTGAAAACCGGCAAAACAGGAACAGTTCAGTGTTATGTTTGGAGACTCAATTTGCAAAGCCGTAATACCTCTGATGGATTTCATTTCTCATTCTTCTTATTTGCGCGCCGGTAAGGCCAACTTCCTCACTCAGGAGCAGTCGCGTGGGACCAATGACCAGTTTGTTCTGCAGCCAAGCAATGCAATAATGGGGAGTACCGCGCTCTCCAACCCGAGCCAAAACGCTATTGATGTATTTGTGAAGGAACTCATCCAAAGCATTCCTTTCGTATCCCTCCAGAATCATCCTCTTTGACGCTCCAATTGAATTCAACACTGGGTAGTTCGTTCCCCCATCGTATTCATCATTACCAATGTCCTTCCAGATTACTTGATAAAGGCCCAGCAATATGGTTTCTGCTGATAAACCTTCAGGGGTCATCACGTCTCCATGGAATAACTCCATATTGTCAAACCCGTAGTCGCATCTTACGGAAGGAATTGGAAATACGTCCATGCGGCATGCGTCGAACAAATCGTGCAGTGAGGATTGTGTCGAAATACAGTTCGGCCTGTGTTTGCTCCAGTGCTGAGTCTGGCATTCTCTAGAGCAATAGGTTACATGTAAACATCCAATGCATCGTCTTGCTCCATTCTGATGACAATTGTAGCAACTCATCTTCACAAACACCAGCTAACCGCGTCGCGTAAACGTGTTGAATGTGTTTTGTCTTGGCCTTAGGTGACGACCCAGTATCCACAATCAAGACCTGTCATTCGACCTGTCAAAGATGTGAGAAGTTCAGCTGATGACCAATAGAAATGCAGCAGACTTTTTGATTCGGCTTGACATCAGCTGCTTGCGACTTGTTGCGCTAGATGGGCCTTAATTTTGCGCTGAAAAAGCTATTTTTTTCACCAGAAAGATAGATTTCCCAAGATTAGGTACAAACATGAACACAATATTAAATCCGGGGCATGCACATAGCCAAAATTAAGACTTTGGTTTTTGCGATTGCCCGTTCCGAATTTTTTCTCCATTTCCTTTCCTTTTTCTCGGCTTTTTTACGCTCGCCACCTTTATGGCTGTCGTAAAAAGTTGGGTGTGGGACGTTATAGTTATAATGGGACATTTTACCACTATTTTTGCACCAAAAACTGATAACGTTGTTTTTTAATTGCTACATCGGAATGCCGTAGATATCCAAAATTAAACCGACTGTTGTGCGGACTGATCTATCCTAGCTCTACGATCTGCCTATCTTGTGTTTAACCCACTTATACGGCATAATTTTGTCATTCATTAGTTGATTTCAACGGTCTACTTTTTATTGTAATACTATAGGCTTTTGTCTCGGTTGTTTAAATTGTAACGTCTTTTCTCAGTTGTAAACATTCCCTTGTGACTCGTCACGTGAGAGCCTTAACACCGTAGTTACTATTCCAGAAAATCTTCCGCTGGTCCTCAGTAAAGACTGGTTTACACTTGTGCGATAAGCATAACACAAGCGACATAAGCACAAGCATAAGCACAAGAAAAAAGGAACATGTTCCTTTTTTCTTGTGCTTATGCAGGTGTCAAAGTTTAAAGCGGCAACTTTCTGACACCTCTGTTTATGCCAAAGTAGATAAAGATCTCACTTCCAATAACCAACAAGAGCACTATTAACGACCTTATACTGCTACCAATGTTACTGAATTACCACTCCTAGAACCTCGTGTATTTACTTTTTACCTAAAATTCATAAACCTAACAACCCAGGACGAACTATCGTCTCTGCCTGTAGTTGCCCTACCGAACTCATTTCCAGCTCAGTTTAGACAAAATTATGGCACCTATCGTCAGATCTTTACCGTCACACGTTAAAGACAGTCAACGCGGACTTCAAATTTTTCGCGATTTCTATTTCCTGAGCGAAGAGAAACTTATATAGCCCCGAACATTTTTTTATTTACGCACTGTTAAGGAACCAAGCTTGGAAACACTACTCCGCCCGGCTGAACTATAGTATTAACACTCAACCGTTTTTCATTCGCCGACAATTATTATAAACAAATCAATGGCCTGGCGGCATGGGTAACAAAATGGGACCCAGCTACGCCAATCTTTTCGTAGGCTACACTGAACACCAGTTTTTCAATCAATACAACGGCCCCAAACCTGAAATCTACCGTCGCTACATTGACGACTGTATCAGCGCTACTTCTACCAGAGACTGAACTCAATCAGTTTACAACTGCTGTCAATTCGTTTCATCCGGCTCTTTAATATACCTGGGAAATTTCCGATATCATTTCTAGATATCAAAGTTTCTATCGAAGGCAAAGGTTTGTGCACCAGTGTGCACTAAAAAACCCACAGATTGTCATAGTTATTTGTTGTATTCATCCTCACACCCATCACACGTCAAGAATTCCATTCCTTATTCCCAGTTCCTTAGACTTCGTCGTCTTTGTTGCGATGACTCTGATCTTTCCTTAAAATCAGAGGAAATGTGCGATTTTTTCGACAAACGTGGCTATCCTGCTTCTGTTGTTCAAGCGGGCCATGATCGCGCCCAACAAATTGATCGCCAGTCAGCACTACAAACGTCACAGAAGGCAAATACAGTGGAATCCCGATTTCTCAAACCTCCAGGGGAAACGCAAATTGGTTCAAGAAATCGGGGGTAAAATTACAGTGTTTGACTGAGGAGAGGGAACGACTTTTGGTTCAAGTTATCGGGAGGTTTGAAAAAATGAGGGCTCGAGAAATCGGGATTCCACTGTAATGATAGAATTCCATTCACCCTCACATTTCACCCTAACAACCATGCAGTAAAATCCATCATTCTAAAACAGTTTAAATTACTTCAAAATGATCCCGATAATGGTAGAATCTTTTCGCAACCGCCATTAATTTCAGTTAAACGCGACAAAAACAAAAACAAGTGATCAACCCGGAACTTTTAAATGCGCACGCGCACGATGCAAAACATGTCGTTTCATTCGTAACGTTGATAACCTGCGATCAGACCCTCCCTCGCAGTATTCTCTGTATCAGCTTCTTTTCCAAAAAAAAAACCGCCTGATCGCAGCCGTATAACGTTGAGAAATTATCGGGCCCCAAGCGATCCATTAAGATCACTAATCATTTCACCTGTACCTCAGCCGATGTCATCTACTGCATAACTTGCACTCTTTGCAAAAAGTTATACATCGGCGAAACAGGGAGACGACTAGGCGACCGATTCCGAGAACACAAGACGACAAAAACGCATCTAAACCGGTCGCGAGGCACTTTAATCTCCCCAATCATTCTAACAACATATGGCAATCTGCAGCCTTTCCATACATCAAGGAAGCAAGGAAAGCCGCAAAACTCTAGAACAAAAATTTAATTTTCAAATCGGCACTCTCAACCCTCACGGTATCAACGAACGCTTTTCATTCAACTAATTTATTCTGTTGTTTTTCACGTTACCATGCACCAACCAATGGCGTAGCTCCATCTTTCTGTATATTAGTCCTCTTGAAACTTAATCTCTGAGGTCCTTTTCGAAAACCAGATACGTGAAAAAGTTTTCTCAATAAAGATTATTATTAAACCACACACAACCCACAATTCCTCGGTTCGCTCCGACGAAGGGCTAACGCTCGAAACGTCAGCTTTCGAATCTCTTTACGGTGGCCAATTCACATTATCAACTCAGTTGATAATACCAAATTCCCTGAAGAAGACAGGCCGTGCCTGACGAAATATTGGAAATCATTAAAAACTGGATCATTGGATAGTGCAATTCGAGAGTTTTAATTGGCTTAGCCATCATAGGGCTATGAGCCATTATACCATGATCTACGAATATGGTAAGCGAACGCGTGATTTTTTTTAGGTGTTTTTATTTTTTTTAAGTTTAGTTTGCTCTATTTTAGGAGCGTTTTTAATAAAACAATTATTCCACTCGCCCTTGTTGGATATGAGATGATTATAGCAAACTCGGCGCAAAAATGAAGACAATATTTTGAAAAAGAAAACAAAGAACGCCAGAACAGTCCACAAACCGGACAGTTATATCGGCCATTAGAAATAAAACTAATAAACACAGCTGCAACTTCCAGCCTTATCGAAGAAAATTCTGGGAAGCCACCACCATACCCCACCCCTCCACCCTGCAAACTCAAAGGCTCAAATTCTTTTTTGATTGACATCTCAAAGAAAGATTTCCCTTTTTCCTGTAAAAAGCCTCCTGCTCATGAGTTTGCCATTATAGCATGATAACAGGCTTGATATTCATCCCTACCCCCAACTAAATCAAGCAAAAAAGCATTTTCAACATGTCCAAGGTAAGCTGGGGGATCTAGGGCAGGTTTTTTTTTTGGGGGGGGGGGGGGTTGGTTTGGTCCCTAAATTAAAACAGCTAACATCATAGAATTAATAAAAATATTAATAGACACAATCAGTCCTGAGTACAATGAAACTAAATGTTTTCTGCCACACAGACTTGGCCTCTGAATGGTCAAAATCCCATTTCCAAGGAACATTTTTTTTTCCCATCAGACTCCCCTTTTTTACAGGGGACTGCCTTTGGTGGTATGTATCTCAAAGCCCCTTCACTAAAATCCTGTATCCATCCCAGGTTAGGGATTTATTATGCCTTTTCTGTTTGCTGGGTGGACACTGGATAGAAACCTTTTACAATAAACAACAATCAAGTTTTCCAAATTTGTGAACACTTTAATATCCCAGTTACAATGCACCTGATCTAACTTCCATGACAGAACCAATCCTCATAAAGTAGCAAGAGGGTTTCTCAACAGGAGTGAAATGTACAATTTATCCACAGCTGCATCATTGTCTCTTGAACACCTCTAAGATCAGGGTTCACTTGAAAGCTCAATACAAACACGTGCAACAGCTATAAAAAGTGTTATGATCGTTACTGTGATTGTCTGTTTTAAGTTAAGCTATCTACCACCTACCAATATTATAAACAAAAGAGCAGTTTTCAATTGATTGTTGAGTGCGATTCACATTGGTTTGGGTTTTGTATTGGCAATGTGTCGTCCAGTCAAAAGTAAAATCAAACCCAACCATGACTCGTTTGCACACATTTTGCAGCACTTCCCATCAGCTACATAAATTTGCTTGGCATTTTGACTGGTTCATTGTCTGACTGCCTCTTGGCCAGAATGATTACTTAGGTATTGGCTTAACAACACTCAATTGAAAATTGCTCTAAATATAACTTCTGCAGTATAGTGTTGGTCCAGAAAATAACCAACCCCTTCCCAAAGAAGGTTACTTAATAATTTGAATCTCCCATCACTGGAAACTTCCAGTTTAGCTTCATAGTTTCCTTTAAATTTGTTGGTTTTTTAACCCCCCCCCCCCCCCCACCTCCCCTGGTTATTTCTGCTAACCTTCCTTGGGGTGGGTATGGATATTTTCTGGAACTGCAGATTACAATAAGATATTAATCTTAATTTATGCTAATCTAATTGAAATAATTGTGCAAAAATTTATTTTGTTTTGAAATTGTGTGAATCTAAAGTTCTATATGCTCAGTAGCATCATCTTCTTCCTCTGTTTCTGGCCCCTCGGGCCCATCTTCAAACCCATCTTCCTCCTGGTCCTCCTCCTCATCCCATGGTTCTTCAGGCTCCTCTGGTTCTTCCTCAAATGGCTCCTCAGGGACTTCACTCCTGCCCTCTGCTGATTTCAACAAGCCATGTGTTTCCAGAAGCTGGGTTATTTCCTCTCTTTTCTTCTCTCCAACATCTTCTTCCTGTGTAAGGAAAACAACACAAAAGATGAAGATCGCTGGACCAAGAACAGAGTATAATGACTTCTAAGGAAATGGTATGAGTCATGGAACATCCCTCCTGTTTGGAGCCTATTACAAGTTGCAGGTGCAGAATGAAACTTTCCAATATTGTACAGTGGAAGGCTGCTCTACAGATACTTAAATTAATGCAGAAACCCACTCAATATGATCAGTTTTGTCCCAACAAAGCTCATAACAGGTTAATGCAGACAACAGACACTTTTCTGTGACCCATAAGTGACATACTCATGCACAAAGTATGTGTCTGTAAAGCACTGGCTATCTACGCACTGTAGATGTGATTTTATTTAAGCTCACTCATTGAAATGCTTATTTTAGCCTTCGTTACTATTGAAACATCTGCATACAATCTCAGTGGCATGTCCCATTTCCCTGGAAAATAATTTCAGATCAACTTCTGTACCCGAGTGTAACACTGACATGTTGACGACAAAATTGGAGTACAATACGAGATAAAGAAGAGGTACAGTGTTAAGGGGAAGTCATGGTAAATACTAATTTGTAATTACTCACCAGCACCACTTTGTTGTCAGCATTTAAGAACACCATGGTTGGGTCTTTACCTGGAATGTACCTGATTTTTACATCATGGCTATTACAGTATGGTTAAGAATCATATTCAACTGATGTTCTGGACTAAGAAAATAACATTACATTTGTATACATGCAGTCAAAACTAGATCTAGTAAAATTGATGCGCAAAAAAATCATGCAAAAATCAAGTCTTATAATCCATATCTAAAATTGTCTCCCATGATGACATCTATGTTTGAATGCATAGTGTTTTGTAGAAACATGAACAGTTATCAGACCCGAAAAAGGCAACTATTACATGGTGTTGCCAATAGACAACATAAATTTTGTAAAACAGAGTTAAGGTTACACTAAGAAAGTAAACCTCAATGTATTGATAATAATAACTGGACATGTATCCAAGGATACTAGTAAGGCAATAGCTCTCTAATGAAAGCCTTCACCTGTTGAAATAATTTAGAAATTATGCATATAATTAGAAGGTGAAAACCTGTTTCAAGCATGAACTCTTCAATTGAATAGTACAATTTAAAAGTGTGACAAGAACAAAGTTTTCTTGATGAATCATTGCTTCATGACTGCAAAGAAACAATATTTTACATGTAATTGTATTGCTTCATTTTAAGACACTGAATAATGACAAACCAAGAAAATGCTAAAATATTTATATGTACCTCTGGAAGAGAGTTTAAGCGTCATCCACCACAAGTCTAAAGGAAAACAACCAAAATATCAAGCATAAATTAACTAGCATTTAACTTTAGAGCTAAATACTTAATTGAACTTAGTGTTGGCCCTGTCCTTCTGTCTTGGGAATGAGTTAGCAGACATCTATCATGTGCAGCCTACATTTTAGGACAGCATGCAGCAGCAGCCCATAGCCTCTTCCAGGTTTTTGGTCCTGGAACTATGTAACTGCATGTTCTATTGCTACTGTCCTCCAGAATGTTGCCAGGTTTCCTGAACAATTTGCTAAGAAGCATTTGATTTATACTCTTGGGTAGAGAATGGGACCTGCGCCAGAACAGAACACAGGAGCCTGGGTCCTCTAACCATATGCATTCAGTTAGCTATATCAGAATGATTTTACTGGATGATTCTAGTCATAGCGACTGGGTTGTCTCCCTTAGTCAAGGTTCGTACTCTTTGAAACTTTTAAAATTCCTTAACTTTCCATGACCGTTTCCATAACCTTTCCTAGTTTTCCATGACATAAGTTAAGCAGTTGTTCTCACAGTAGTATCAAACAATCATTTATGTCATATATTTTCCAGCATTATAATGCATAAAATACATGGTTGTGTCTACATGTATTTTTACTCAAATTAAAGACTGTTGCTGACTCCTCTGTTATTTTTCAATTTTTTTTAAGTTTGCCTTTTTATTTTCTAAAGCATATTCCTATTCCATGGTCCTCACATAAATTCCATGGCTTTCCAGGCCTGGAAATTGAAATTTAATAACTTCCATGACTTTCCCGGTTTTCCATGACCTGTACGAACCCTGTTATCACTTGAACCAGGTGACAAATAAGTATTACAGAAATACTGTAGGCTATAAGTACAGTCCCTCTTTCACTTAGTCCATTGTGCATATAATGCAAAAACTGCTGCAAGAAAAAAATGGCCGCATGCACTCTTGGAGGCAAGAAACACGCAAAAGTCGACACTACCAACAAACCTAGAGAGTTTGAATTTTCACGGTCAAGTGATTTTTCTCTGTAAATTTTCAATCCTTTAGATAGCTATACGATTTTATCTACTTATTTTTTTGCTACGTAAGATTATATAAATGATTGAGAGTTTTAGCTTCTCGCTGTAAGCGCATTGAGAATTTTAAATGCGCTGACAAATGCATTGCTATTATTATTATTTTATTATTATTATTATTATTATTATTATTATTATTATTATATAATCCAATTGCACATATCCAATAGGATTCCTTATCTTGACATCTTCTCATCATTGCCTGTTGTCAATAACCCCAGGAGGGGTCTTGAATAAAATTGCTCTTCTCTTCAAATTATAGTGAGGCAAACCATGCCATAAAAAGTATATCTTCTTTTAGTGTTTGTTAAGCAAAACTGCTATAGAAGTTGTGAAAAGAAGACAGTGAAGGAGATGTCTTGTAACAATTTTTGCCGTGTCTGTAGGTTTAAATTTAAAAGTTATCGCAGAAACTTCAGTCTTCAAAAGCAGGGTTTCAGCTGAGAATCAACATTATGTATTCGACATAGGAGACCATCCAACTGCAGTGACATGTTTGCCGACAGCAGCGGAATTTTTCAAGCGAATGTCCGGTTTCAAGTGAAACTCCAGTTCAATCTTTCAAATCATTGTCAAATGGATGGCAGAAAGGTCAAGCTCAGTCAATTCGTATTCACTAACAGTCCTAACACGCTCGCATTTGGGTTTCATTTTTTCCTTGCGGTTTATTTACAGTCTCACTTGACAGACTAAGTGAAAAAGGGACTTCTTGCAGTCTAACAGAGAGGACATTCAAAGCAGACATGGCACTGACTTAATATTTATCAGAAGGTGATATCTTGACTTCAGTTTTCTTTCTTTTTTTATATTTTTTAATCACAACCATGATTCAAATTAATCACATCCATGACTTAAGTCATTACAGCCTAGCTATTTTTCCCTTCTTGGGCTGGGGTCACACTAGAGACAAGTCTTTAAAATGTCTGAAGATAGCGCGGACAATTTTGTCTCAGAACTTGTTTGAAACAATATTATTGAAATGTTGTCATTTGAGGTCGCACTATAGACACAATTATCAGAGACGTGAACTTAAGTAAACATAAGACCTCTCAGTGCAAGAGCACTCATGCATGCATATCATTTCCCGCTCATTTTGCGCTCAACGATCCGTCGCAATGAATCCAGTGGTAAACTACCAGAAAAGCCAGCTTGTGCGAACATGGGTTGAAGTTGCGGCTGAAATGGTGCCAAAACAGTCGACGTTGCAGCAAAGGTATTTTCAGCAATTTGTTGATGATTTTCGCTTTGATTCCGCCTCCAGAATAACTGCCCTGGCCTATATCGGTCTTGCGCCTCGTTTAGGTTAGTTTGGTCCGGATCGATGTTAAAATAAAAGGGATAACTGGGATTCATGCTTATGTGACCGTGAAGAAACACTGCACTACAAAGTTCGCGAGGTAAAGTGAAACGTGAACCAAAGGAAACTCAAGCTTTACAGGATTGACTGACAGGTTTATCACAAGAAAAACAATTTTTGTTTGTTGTTCGCAAAAAGTCGTGCTCCGAGGCAGGACGACGGCACCTTTGAAGATTTGTCTCCGCTGACAAGTTTTTGTTCGCGTCGAGGCAAGTAGGTCGCACTCGGTGTGGCCAACTGATGACAGGAATTTCATGGATTTTTTGGTTATCTAAACAAACTTGTCTCAGTTTTGTCTCTATTGCGACCCCAGCCTTGGTTCTCTCAAGTTACCATAACTAAATTATTCACATCAATCAATGGCTAAGAGACTCTTGGGGATTTTCAAGCTAGTATTGAGTTGCTTCAACATTAAATTATTTTTGAAATAATTTGCTAACAATAGATAATGATCACTGAAAGTTTCAACATTCTCAAGTGTTTGCATCCTGCTATAAAAAGTGGCCATTCTTTACCTGTATTTCTTTTATTAAACAGAGCCTTTAAAATGCTACAAGTCATCACTCTGTTTACACGACCTTGTGAAAAACAACTTCACAGCCAATCGGAGCGTGCTTAGTATGATAACAACCTTCTAATTATGCAAAAACACAGAGACTGAACAGAGGCACAAAAATGTCTGCTGCTGAGGGCAAGCATGTGCTTGCTATTCATTTCTTTGTTGTCTTTGGAGGACAAAAGAGGTGATAATTAAACCAAAAAATAACACTATTTTCACCAAAATGGTGTAATGTATGAGCTGTTGCTACAAATCATGATTACCTAGCTTTGAACAGATTTGAACAAAGTAAAATTGATGATAATTCCGTTCACCGTTTAAGTGTCTTCAGTCTAAAGACGTTTTAAAAGTAGAGAAAATCGGTTTGACCACTAATGTGTTAACAGCTATTGTTACTAAATACAAATTCAAGCTGCTTGTTCCTGCCTACCTAACCAGGTATGCAAAATCACGATACTGACTTATAACAAATGTTTAATACATGTTACCCATTGTACAGGTTAGAAGAATCTCGCTCTAATACCAATTTGATGTTTATAAACGAGAACAAGATGCAGGAATCACAATAGGCTTTCATACGATCGACAGTGTTGCCGCTGAAAGTTAACAATATACTCATGAGTTTTATAAGGCTTCCAAAACATGCGGGCTTATACAAACCTCTAACCGAGCTCTCACGATAGCTCCTTTGCCCGCGTCCTGTTTCTCTTCAGAGTTTGTAGCCGTGAGAATAGAAAAGAGAAGTAATGTGGTTAGCGGTAGAAAGCCCCACATATTTCTTCGCTCCTCGCGCAAGACACAACGTGTCCCACCACAGTCAACACTCCTGACCCAAATGCAAACTAAGTTAGCCCTCAAACCTAACATCTCCTTCACCAGCGGTCTGCCCCGACAAAACGCATTTCATACCGTGAACGACTAGGTACGAGTCTTTAGCAACTATTGATCCACATAGTCAGAAGGAGCACACCGAGATTCACAAAATCCCCAAGTTTGGTGTTAATCGGGCTAGTTTACACTGAGATAGAGGCATTTAACAACGTAAAAAATTTACAAAGAAAAATTAAATGTATTGAAATCCGGACAAATCCGGACTTTCTCCGTTTTCAAATGCCTGTATCTCAGTGAATATTATGTACTTATTGACTGAGTGGGAGGGAGGGACGGGAAAATATTTGGCTCGAGGTCGGGGCGTACGGACCGAGCGCAGCGAGGTCCGTACGTCCTGACCGAGAGCCAAATATTTTCCCGTCCGGCCCCACCTTACTCAGTCAATAAGCATTTTATCATATGACCACTTACTGTTGAAAATTTTGAAAATTCTGTTCGAGCCTAAATACGACCGATTACATAAGATCAGACGGCTGCGCGCGCGGAACAATTATATGAAAGTTTCTACAACAAAACTTTGTCATTTATCAGTTTCTTCGCGTCGAACAAGAAACTCACAATTCACGTTCTCATTTTTGTTTGTGCTAAAAAGCCAACAGAAAGTTGACATAAAGCTGTCAAAAATGTGTCAAGCCATCAAAAACTTTGCGAGTTCACGCTTCACTGAAATTGTTTACAAATCTTCATCTGAAGACTCACGAAAATGTCGGCGTCGTTTCAAGCTATTTGTCGACCTCTTGGATTCTCTAAAACAAGGGACAACCGGGCAACTGAATATTTATGACGCATGTTGGCTCCTGCAAACAGTGCCTTGGTTTGCTGACTTTGCTGGTGTAGTGGAAATTATACGGTTAAACACAAGCGAGTTTTTATATTTATCTGGATGAAGCGTGCGGTAATGAACCTGTATTCGCATTCAGTTTCGTCTCTTCAAATAACACTGACGTAGAAACTACAGAGCAGTTTATCCTACTGCACACAAGGTATGTTTGTGATTTTTCTACCAGTCAACCAACTTCTCCCAGAAACTCTGAAACTCGAAGAAAACATTTATATCGTACTTTGTTTACTTTTTCGGTTTTCTTTCTTTTGACCCATGATGAATTCTTTGATGCCAGAAAGAAGTTTCGCCGACTGTTTGCTTATTTGAAAGGGTAATTATTGGACAGTTTATCCCGCGGAAAAGTTGTTTCCTTGACCGCCTGTTTGCTTGTTGGTTTCCGAGAAAGTTGTGAGCTTCTTCATTTGCGAGGAGTGTTAAATTTCTTTCTTTGATTTCGGAATGAGTTAGTTCGCGACTGAAGTAGTTCTGCATGGGATGTTCTGGATAGTAAAATTCGCTCTCAGAATGTTCAATTTCATGACTCATTGTGACTCATTGTGGAGAGAACAAACTTTGGCAGCAACAAAATATTGTTTTTGCCACACGCATCGATTTTTTCCGCACTCGTTTCTAGTAGGGCCGTACGCATTTCTGACATTTCTAGTAGGGCCGTATATGGGCGGCCGTCACCACCAAAAATACAAGATTGTTAAACGGCACAGACCAAACATAAATGGTTTAGTGAAGGTTTGCGAAATGGAATAAATGATTGAGAAATGATACTGTCTAAATACAAAGATTTAGGTGTTCTTGTGTTAAACGGTCTACTGAAACAGTGAACGATTTAGTCAATTTAGAAATGATTCAGTCACCGATATCAGAATGGAACAAACTAATAAGAATCAGTTTATTTAAATGAGAATCCATCTGACCGCGATACGTGGAATGATTAGGTCTGACAACAAACGGTCAAGTGTTCTGTTTCAAAATGGTGTAATTAATGGTGGGACAGTTGAAGTAATCGGCAAATCATTTAATTCACCAAGAAATGGTTCAACTCACCGACCAATGGTTTAGTGTAGTGTCAACTGATTTAATGCAGACACAAAAAGTGCAGTACGAAGTCAAATCATTCGTGCAAACAGCAAATAGCTTAACTTGATGTTGAGCTGTTCAGTCATAGAAGGAATGGTCCAGTGTAATTTGAAATGATTGAATGAAATTAAAAGTGATTTAGTGGGGCACGAAACGAAACAGCCTACTTTGCGAGCCGAACCGCAAAAAATACAACAGTGAAGTGGACAAGTCCAGAGTGAAATGGTTAAGTCAATGGGGGGTCTGACGTAATACCATCACATTTGGCGCCAAATTAGCAGAGTGAATGACCGTGACACGGGTCACATCGACTCGGCGATTTCCGGTCAACTTTGGTAAGTTTGCTTCTTTTTATTTCATTTTGCAATGCATTTCTGTCCAGAAGATATGTCTTTCAGAATGCCAGTGGGGATCTAGAAATTATGACAATATTTCTGAGATCAGATATGATATTATATTAAAATCAAAGAAGGTTAAATATTACATTAATAACGCATGTGAAGTAGGGCGCGTGCTCTAGTGGAGATACAATGCATTTCCCCAATCGTAGCCCGCTAAACTCTTCGAACATTTTACAAAATATTTTAAACGCACTTATCTTGGTAAATGTTACTAACTGAGTAAACAAACAGTACGCGAATCTCTTTCAGAGCCATGTTTCCACGTATGGAGTAGATCCTTTGGGAACACTTTCGGAGGAAAGTGAAGAGGAAGGTCTTGTTGTCCCTCAAACCGTGTGTCCACTGGATTCCAATTCCTTGCTAAGTTTTAAGAGAGAATGTCAGGCGTTTGTGGAGAAGACAGCTGGGATATAGCACCCTATCTGCATGCAATAGACATTATTGATCAGCTTAAAACCTAAGCAAGCAGTTACCATACCGCTTTATCGTATGGACCCAAAGCCAGTTATTTGTCTCGTTTCATGTAATCTTTATTGATTTCTCTACTGCTGTCATTAATGACCGCAAACAAGGACCGCATTCGACCGACAATTTTCTTAAAATAGATTGCAAATGCGTGGGTCCATTCGGTACAATTTAGACAAGAATTAAATACTACCAAAATAGTCGGAATTAAATGCATAATCAAAGAACTCATAACTTTTCTGGGGATTTTGAGGCACCTTGTCTCCAACAGGCAAAGTGAGCTTGTTTATGCACGTGTTACTTGTTGGCAGACATGATATCGCATAAGGATTAAAGACAATATGGGGATTTATTCCATATCCCAATACGGGTTCTGCTTCGCTGCCAGTTACAAACTTAATCACTTTTGCCAATGTAACAGATCCTCTTCTTCCAGCTGTAATGAAAATTAAATGCACGGTGACCCCCGAGTTTTTTTTTTTTGGGGGGGGGGGGTAGTCTAATAAAGAACATATTTAAAGAAGGAAAAAAATTGATAGTAGAACATGATTTTTTTTTGCAAAATAGTTCCATACTGCGTGTATTTTGGCCAAGGCGAGGACTTCAAGCTAACTACGGAACTGTCCGAAAAAGTGCAATATTCCCGTAATCAGGCAATCAAAAACGGCTTAGATGAATAAAAGAAGCTTTACTTTCAGGATAGAATTTTGTGTCTTTCAAGTAATCAAGACTTAATTCTGTATTAAGATCATGACTCGAATTTTTAACGCGCAACCGGTAAAAATACCCCATTTTAAGAGCCTGCTGACGCGTAAACAAGCACGTTGACCCCATTTTTTTATTGCATTTTTTTAATGGTCATATCATGAGTGTTAACTACTCCAAGTTTCAATTAAATGAAATAAAAAGAAGCTAACTTACCAAAGTTGACCGGAAATCGCCGAGTCGATGTGACCCGTGTCACGGTCATTCACTCTGCTAATTTGGCGCCAAATGTGATGGTATTACGTCAGACCCCCCATTGACTTAACCATTTCACTCTGGACTTGTCCACTTCACTGTTGTATTTTTTGCAGTTCGGCTCGCAAAGTAGGCTGTTTCGTTTCGTGCCCCACTAAATCACTTTTAATTTCATTCAATCATTTCAAATTACACTGGACCATTCCTTCTATGACTGAACAGCTCAACATCAAGTTAAGCTATTTGCTGTTTGCACGAATGATTTGACTTCGTACTGCACTTTTTGTGTCTGCATTAAATCAGTTGACACTACACTAAACCATTGGTCGGTGAGTTGAACCATTTCTTGGTGAATTAAATGATTTGCCGATTACTTCAACTGTCCCACCATTAATTACACCATTTTGAAACAGAACACTTGACCGTTTGTTGTCAGACCTAATCATTCCACGTATCGCGGTCAGATGGATTCTCATTTAAATAAACTGATTCTTATTAGTTTGTTCCATTCTGATATCGGTGACTGAATCATTTCTAAATTGACTAAATCGTTCACTGTTTCAGTAGACCGTTTAACACAAGAACACCTAAATCTTTGTATTTAGACAGTATCATTTCTCAATCATTTATTCCATTTCGCAAACCTTCACTAAACCATTTATGTTTGGTCTGTGCCGTTTAACAATCTTGTATTTTTGGTGGTGACGGCCGCCCATAGCCGTACGTGTTTTTCCGGCCCTATCACTTCGAGGCGTACGGCCCTCATACGGGACCTTTTCTCTTATGGTTTTGCAAGGAAATTGCGCGCGGGGCCGTACGGGTCATATGATAATACAGTTTTCTTATTGCACATGAATTTTATTGCGGCATCCTTTAGTTTTATTCAGTAGCCTGGAAGCATAAAAATAAACGTATTTTGTAGTAAAAGTTGTGCAGTTCATTACACAATAAACGTGATATCCAAGGCGGGGGCAGATGTAGTGAGAACTATTACTAGTTTTATCACTTCATATCCATCTCGGGCTCATGTAGAATTGGTAACCGCCAAGCTACGCAGGCTAGGGCTCATGGAATAATTGTTATACAGTCGAAGCTCTCTTAACGGACACTCTCGTAAGCGGACAGCTCTACTTATGGACACTGTTTTCAATTCCCCTTTTTGACCTTTTTCCTTTGTTTCTTATGGACATAATTCCCGTAAGCGGACAGCTCCACTAACGGACACTTTTTCCAGTTCCCGAGGGTGTCCGCTTACGAGAGAGTTGACTGTATATAGTTGCTAATCCCATAATTTACAGACTAATACCCAGTCCTTCACGGTATGAAATCAGGCAATAATAATGATAACAACAATAAAAATAATAATAATAATGATAATAATAATAATGATACTGGTAATCTAACGCGCTTTACAAATTGCTAAAATAAAGGCTAACTAATGATACTGTTATTTAAATTAATATAAAACTTGTATAATTGAAAGGGAAACTAATATATAGTGTTGCTTACTAACATTAGAAAATAACCTAAAGCAAATACGCACGCTGATTGGTTTAAAACCGTGTTTCTATAACTCGATAGAAACACAGAACTAGCATGAAGTGTTGACGTAATGATGGCACGAACAAAGAGAATTTACATTTTGATGATCGAAGTAAACAAGTTGTTTTTCTTTTTCTTCGTCGCGGTATTTTCTAAAAGAAATAGAAAACATGTTCTCCGTGTTCCTATCGAGTTATAGAAACACTCGTAAAAGTTTGGGAGAACTCGAAAAAGCTGTGGAAACACTCGCCTGCGGCTCGTGTTCCCACAGCGTTTCTCGTTCTCCCAAACTTTCACTCGTGCTTTTATGTAACAATTAGATTATGAGCTCGAGATTTCTATCGCACGATAGAAATCGCCAAGAAACGGCCGTCATTTTGTTAACAAGTGCACACTGTTACGTTACGTTAATTCTTAATTTAATTTTTATCTCACAAGTGTAATTAGTAATTTAATTCTTAACTTAGGATAGAGGGCCACTAGTTTGTCACTGTTATGTGTTACCCTCTTTAAATAAAGTTGCTACTACTACTACTACTACTACTACTCACTATCTATCACAGAATAGATAGTGAGTAGCGTAGCCAATCAGAGAACGGCCTTCGTGATAGAACGCTAGTAGATTTATACTAAAACTCGATAGAAACAAGACACATCTTTTCTATTTCTTAAATAGAAAATGGACAAACAATTGATTATATATAGTATGGAGTAATAATTAGTCGAATAAATAAGGAAAGGGATAAAAAAGCTAGATCTAAAATATCTAAAAACATGCTTACCTAAAAAGATGCGTCTTTAATTGTTTCTCAATGATGTTATCAATAGCCCTAAGACTGGGCGGTAATGTACTCCATAAGACTTGAGCAGCGACCGCGAAGGCTCTGTCTCCAGTCGTCTTGGCCGATTTGATTCCGGGCCTCAGTGCTAGAGTGTTGTTGCCAACAGATCTAAGTTATACCTAGATTGTTGAAACGATAAAAGAATAGTCATACATGTAGGTGCAATACCATGCACAGCCATAAAAATAAATAAAATAACTATAAAAATTATTCTTAATTTTACAGGCAGCCAATGGAGGTCTACCATGATTGGAGTGATGTGTGAGTAGCGTGGCGTGTTTGTGAGAAGCCTCGCGTTTTATACGCGCTGTAGTTTATTCGTGTGGATAGTCGGTATACCATATAGAACTGAGTTGCAGCAATCTAAGCCGCAGCCAATGACTAATGCTTGAACAAGCAGCTTCAAATGATAAAAATTTACGTATACGTCTTATATTATAGGTTTAGTAAAACCGCGTTGACTGACATGTCTTATTAATATGTGTTTGAAATTGAAACTTTAAGTCAACTGACCAGACACATAGATTTCAAGCTTCGCTTACAGGTGACACAACAGTTCCGGCAACTAAGAGACTATCAGTTCGTACTTTCCCGATTAGCATGAACTCCGTCTATTCTTCGTTAAGGTTGAGCTTATGAACACCCATCCACGCCCTCACGGTCCTGATGCCCTGCTCTATGACACACCTGGCCTCCGTCTCACCGACCGCACTATCTGGTTTGAACAAGAGGTATAATTGGGTGTCGTCAGCGTATGCATGGGCGTGGGGCAGCTGAGTCTTTATTACTTCAAAGGGCTTGCTAGCATAAACCGGCTGAGACAAGAATATAATCAGTCGTGTAAAATTTACCAGCAGCGCCAGAATCATTGTTGGCGCTCAACTGATGATGATTTTGTCAATGCGTGAGGTGATGTTTGACATGTGTTCCTGAATGTCGTATTGGCGCCTTCCCTTAGTCATGAAAAAGTTCAACAAAGTTTCGTGGACTCTTACAGCTTTCCCCATAAAACGACTTA
>OZ026596.1:45449310-45531810 GCA_964020085.1 Micromussa lordhowensis
GTGTTTTCAAGTTAGCACCCAGAGCGCTGAATCGTTTGTTAGCTCAAGGCAGAGCTCAGAAATTCAGAAATTTAAGATTAATCAGGAAAAAATCTTCAACATATCTTTTGGAATGACAAATAATTATTCACCATCCCTTCCCCATCCTCACCCCGCCTAACCCCTCCCCCAAAGAAAACTGAATCCCACTCATGGGCTGCAAGAGCTGTTTTTCTTTTAAAACTACTCAAAGACGAGTAGAATTCTCATTGTTCTATTTCAAAACATTGTCAAGATCCGATAAAGCCCAGTAGCGCATTATTATTGTTTATAACAAGAATAACATCCCATGTTGGTAATTACTTACGTGTGTATTCTCGCAATTTTCAAATATTACTGGATAATACAATGCAGGAATATTTATACACAAGAGAACATAATCTCTTGCTATACAAAAATATTCTGATTTTGAAAAACATCTTTTTCGCAGCAGAGATGAATTTTAATCAGGTATATAAAGAAGTGTCAAGAGCCACGCCGGTCTTTCTAGTGTAAGTCATCGCTGTGTGTTGTAAAGGAGAACCAACATCTTCCTCGATGTCGCTCCTCTTGGTAGGTCAACTGACATTCCCGCTCTTCTCCAACCTATTTTTTATTAATTGTTAGCTTTTCGTTTCGTTTTGTTCGTCTTCCAGTCTTGACCGTCGGTTTAGCTGACAAAAGTGATTGCAATTCTCTCGTTAAAGATGCGAGAAACCTTGCAATGACGCCGAATATTTAATTTGCTTGAAGACTGTTATCGCAAATTTATTTCTCGAGTCATCTAATGCTTCGTTTGGCCGCACACAGAACCGAGACATTAAAATACTTCTTAAACTTGGGTCATTTTTGTCTTGCTCGTAATTTTTTAATTGCTGTGTTTATTGCGTTTTTGTACGAGTTTTAGAAAAACTAAGGAAGAGTTATTTGACTTACTCTTGTGGCTTTTTAAATTTACGTTTAGTTTTATTTGGGCTGAGAAAGACTTGTGACTCGATTCAGCATCCTTAATTGGGTACATGTATGATGGTTGAAAAAGGGCGTGGAAATGGCATTTGGTTAGCCTAAATAGCGCTCAGGTTTACCGTTAGTCTATATATCACTGATTTGAAGATGGTTAGCCCTCAATATATGTATGGGCTAACCGTATATCACATTGTTAAGTGCCATTTCGCGATTTCGGGTTTTAAATATACGCCCGGCCGTTGGGTTGGCGAGTGATCTCAGTTTATGCCACGCAGCCATTCTTGAACTCGACAAGCGAAGCAAACCGGTGCAGTCGATCTGATTTGGTCTGGAATATTTTCTTCAAAAACGGCGATCACTCTTTCAGGAGACATGAAAACGAAAAACTTAGAATATTTGCGCTTATTAGTATCTTTACTTCATTTGATTTTTTTCCAGGCTAAACATATTCATAAATTCCAGGAAAGTGCAGTTATATTGGTCTGTTGAATGAAGTCGTCCTTGGACTCTGAAACCCAGTTGGTTGTGGCAACATCTTATTTCAGATAACTTATTTCTTCTCTTCTAACATTCAGCGTTCATTCCAAGGGGGATAAAGCGTGATAAAATCTAGCATATGTTCTTTCCGCCGTGTAGACAAACAACCACACACCGAAAGAAGTGTAACGATAAACATAACAAAGGGGAATTTATTGCCTTGACATACGAGGTAAATTCACAATAATTTTGAAATATTTTTGCAATTACATTCTTACTATAACCAGTCGGTACAAAAAGATTAATTGAATTAATACAAGAATTTTTAGGAGGCTTGTATAAATATATACGCAAAAGGCGTAATTAGCAGTTTACCAACTCCCTGTAAAATGAGGATCGTTTGTTGGTGAATTTAGAGGTAACTGCGACTCCAAACTTACTCAATAAAGGAAAAAATGTTTGTTTTCTAATTATTTATTGATGTTATCTCTTTTATCTACAGGCTCAGAACAAGTATGTTGTAAAAAAGTTCAGCAATTTTGGATAAGAGTTTGTTGCTTGTAACCTCGGCCACAAGTTGACTACTGACATCGTATTTCAGATAAGTCCATCGTATTTTTCTTATGTAATTTAATTGTTTCACTTCAAGAAAGAATATATGTCACCTTATTATCTCAATGCAAAATATCCGGTCGGACATGACCAAGTTCTTTGTGAAGAAAATCGTTAAGTCGTGTTCCACCAAATTTTCAGAACTTACAAGTTTTAATAGTTTTCTAATTTTACCTTTGCCGAGCGAGGCCTTTTGTCCTTCAATAGAATGTTAAACTCGCACATGGACAAAATAACTTGTTATAGCCATGTTCCAGCTTTATAGACACAAAACCAAATGGCAAATTAGGAAATTACGCTGAAAACGTCATTTCAAACCATGTTTAGAATCTATGATTGCTCTGATTGAAAGCCAACGTAATTCGTTGATGTCTCCTTCTTTTTGCAGATTGAAATCAGGATGCCTGCAATACTGATTTGAAGAAAGCGTAGTCATTTTGGATTGCATTTATTTCATAGCTCTTAGACTCTGGCGCAACATCGTATTTCAGGTAAGTCCATTCTAGTTTCTCATTACTTTTGCAGCGGTTTACTGTAGTTTACTGTTTAACCGTTTCAGCCCATGAGTAACGTACCGCATATCTCTCCTTAGCATTCTGATACATCGTCTTCAAGTATGTCTCAAGGAAGAATATCAATACCTGGGGGAGGGGATTGTCACAAAATAAACAAGTAAATATTGTGATATTTTGCTCGATATGTTAAATTGCGACCCAGCTAAGACCGTTGTAGGCATTCTTGAATTTCGCGAGTGAATAATTTTCATAACGAGATTCAATTAACCTTTTTATGGTTTTAGAAATATAAAAACGTAGAAAAGGCATTTTCGTTACAAATCGTGCAAGACATCATTTATCTTTATTTTGTTTTTAGTTGGAGAAGTAGTGAAATTTGGCAATTTCTTCAAACGAAGAAAATATATTTATCTACTGATATTTCTTCTCATTTCTTCAGGTTGACCACAGACAGCTAAGATATGCTTGAAAAAAGTGCAACCGATTTTGGGATGCAGTATGTTGCTTGTAAACGCGGGTCTAAGTTAACTATTGACATCAGCTTACCGGCAGGTGAGTCTATTTTATTTGTGAACTTAGATGCAGGTACTGCCTCCCTGATTTGGATGTTAAATTTGTTCACGGACAAAATCTAGCTTTGTGAATACCAAACCATATAGAAAATGCGATTTTGTTGTAAAAGTCGTTCAAACTGATCTCTATTGTTGCTGGGGTTTTTTTTTGGCAATATAAGAAATTGTCCTTGATTGAAAAGCAAAATAACTCAATTCGTTGATGTCTTCTCGTCTTTACCAGATTGAATTCGAATAGAGGTATACTTAAAGAAAGTGTGGTCATTTTGGATTGCATTGTATAGCTCCTTGGACTCTGGGACAAGGTAACTTCCACTGTTTGACAAATGTTTGAACATTGAAGTATCGAGAAGTAAATAAATTTTATGTCTCCTTAAAGGGCCATTGTCTCGATAAAGCGCATGTGTGGTCTTGATTGACACCAATTTTTTTAACCAATAATTATCGTAATACTATCACGCGCGCCACGAATTCGCCGCGAGTCAGCTTGGCGTTTCACGTGCAGACACGTGCCTTTCAAAAATCTCTTTATCCGCTGGCTTTTGACCTTTTGTTTGTAATTATATAAAGAATATTTATCATGTTTATGGTGTGTGAAAGCCGTGTCCGTTGAATACAAGCCCCCTACACTTTACTTTCTTCCAACTTGCATGCACATCTGCAGCTATATAGTTTTTGATGTTCGTCCAGTAGTGTAGTAATCGAGATCATCGGCGCGCCTACGCATAACCACACTAAGATGCGTAAAAATCTGAGTCTAAAATATATGATATAAAATACACTAAAACAGCGTAGTTATGCGTAGGTAGCGTAAGTAGCGTAGATATCGTAAAAATTAGACATACTATTTTACGCTCAAAAATGCCTAAAATGCGTAGGATGCGTAGGATATAGTAAAATTTAGATTGTTCTCACGATCTGTGTATGATATGGTAAAAATTATATAATAATGGATCATAATGGTAATGGCCTACTCCATAAATTTCTAATAATTCTGGCTTAGCAAAAGTCAAAAAATTTATCCAATGTATTTCTCCAATGAGGTCTCTTCCAAACTTATATAATTCTCTACCTATATAATATCGTCTTAATTCATATGCTAAATTTGCTATAGAATACAATATTTCATTTTCATTCATTTATTTTATTGTTTCATAATTTTTTATTTCAGTTGGTGGACAGTGTCATACATCTTTAAATACTTATCAATAATTGGGCTATTATCAATTACAAAATTGTCAACGCTTGTCATTTGATTAATTAAACTTTCTCGGTTAAGATCACCTGGGCGCATCGCTTCTCGAATCATTATTAACAAATGTTGGTAAGATTGGTAGGCATAGGTACAATTTTGAATTTTTAAGTCTAAACCTTTGTGTTCCATGTACCCTTTAACTAATAATGCCACTGTACTAATCGCTATTAGACTAATACCACCCGTAGCAATAGCGCTAGCAATCCCACCTGAAGCGGTTATGACAGAGAGTGAATTACCAATGAATTTGAGCAATTTGAATCTTTTGTAAGCCCTTTTAAAAGCCCAACATTTCCTATGATAGCTTAGATAATAAGATTTTAGTTCGTCTATTTCAACAGCTGATAATTTGTCTGAAATATGATTCCAATCGAAAATATTCTTTTTAACCACCATTATATTATTTTATTATATTTATAAATTAAAAACAATTTGATCACTATCATAGCCCATTTGGATTAATTCATCATATATTTTTTCAGTTTGATCACCTTGAAGGTTTACAGTTTCATCTTTAATAAAACCGTTACACGCTAACTTTTTCTTCCAATCTTTTAAATTAAAACCTTCAATCTTTTCAAAAGATGTGATTGATTTTTTTCCCCTCTTTAGAAGAGAAATTTTAATAAACTTTCTACTTTCATCTATCAAAGAAGATAAACTTTTAATATCCATCTATTCTTTGGATAAGATAAATTTTTCTAAAATGCGTGACAAAAAATGACAAAACCCTGGTCGGGGGTGCTCGGTGGCTGTTACTTGCCTAGTCTCGGCTGTGACTTTCGCGCCGCTGACAAGGCGGCTGTCTCTCTCGCGCGTTTGAGATCCCGAAAGACCTCTGAGCACCCCCAGTTATCTACTGGGCCGGGACGGGTTCACCCGAGGGTTATCACCGTAGACGGTCTCACCCTACTATCCCTAACAAGCGCCTGCACGTGCCGTATCAGGATTCAGGGGCGGCCATTCCCCACCTCCAAAAGCACCACCATTTGCTCGCTGTTTCTCTATTAATTTCAAATGGAGTATTTATATTGCACCAACCCGGTTTTCTCGAGCATGTGGTGCACTTTTTTCTATCCACCCACGCTTCATATATCAGACACGGTTCATCCACCCATGCGCATCAGGCAAGCCATTAATTTAGCGTGGGTGGATGAAGCGTTTCAAATATCTGACGTGTCTGAAACTCATTTGCATCAGACACGCTTCATATATTTTCATACTAGACATCAATTTGAATCAATAAGTTTACCATCGCGTGTGTTACGGCTGAATTCGATGTTTTGCTACGAAAATTGATCCTGTCGCCGGCTTTTATCGTAATCGGATCGCTGAAAATAGTGTGATTTGACCATTCATCCACAGGTTTGACAATTTTTAAATCTTTATCCGTGCCATTAAGAACTAAGCCAACGATCACTTCAGATGCTTGATGATTGCCAGCGCATACACAAATGCTGCCACGAACTATTTTACCGTCTACAGGACTAGGCCAACCATATTGCTTATTTCTTTCACATCCATTACCGAAACTCCATTGGAGACTGCTTTTAATCAGAGGCCCATTCTCTTCTGCATAGACGGTGATGAACGGGTGGATGGGGGCATTTGTACTTTGCGTCTTAGTCTCTAAATCATTGTAATCGACTTTGCTTTTTAATGCATCATTGAATTCGATTGCTAAAGTTCCTAAATCAGTAATTAAAGCGTAATCCTTTAAAGCTGATGAGTTGGCTTTTTTAGTTAGTTCATTATTGACGTATGTAGTAGCCGCTTTTTTCTTTAATAAATCAGCAACGAATTTCTTAGTCACTGCATCATGGTCATCAATTGGAGCGGAAATGTTAGTTAATCTCTTGTTTTGTAAATGGAAATGGTTGTCTGGAGTTAATTTTAAGCCTATTCCTTTTTTAACCTTTTCTACTTTTCCTGTTGTTGATGGTTTGTCATGTTGTCCATTAGTAAACCCCATATATATATATATTTATTTATATATTATATAAATAAATATATATATATATATGGGGTTTACTAAAGAGTCAAGGAACTATTATTAATAGTTCCTTGACTCTTTTCAAATTCTTTCACATTTTCAAATGCTGTACTATTATTATCCCAAACATTCTTTGTTAATAATCCTCTCACCTTAGTGAAAGGATTATCATCTACATTTATTCTTCTTATAGTTCTTAGTCCGCTACTATCAATAAAAAAATTATTAATAATAATTGGAGCACTAATTCCACTAAAAATTATGTTCATATGAGTGTCTTTTACCCAAATCCAAAATAGGACTTGCTTTCCTAAAGCGTTATTTGGAATATTAAATGTTCTTAAAGATGGTTCATCTATTGTAGGATTACGTGAAATTACGACTTTGCTTTTATCAACATGAATATGTTCATAGCCAAGTAAGTACTTATATCTAATACTTATAGTCATTACACTATTTGTAGTTGCGCTATGTTGAAATACATAATAAAAAGTTAAATCACCTTTGTTATCACCAGTAGTTACAAATGCATATGTATTTGGTGTTCTACCTTCAACATTATCAGAAAAATACAAATCTTTTATTAAAGAAATCTTTGAATCATTACTTAATATATATTTTACTAGTAATTCTACTAAATTTTTGTTTTCATTAATAGTAGGATTTTCTTTTGCAATTTCACTATTTACTTTTGCAATTTCACCATCAACATATTTTACAACATTATCTTCTGTTTCATTTAGTTGTTTCACATTAACAGCATCACTGTTTTCATTTCCATCATTTAATCCTTTTATTTGATAATTAGACATATCTATAGGTGCTTCAAAATAGACGATTTTGTTTCTGATGGTATAGAATCTATCCCAAATTCGCGAGTCAACGTCATTCTGATGACCACTTACTCCATAAACGACAACAAAGATGTCGGTTTCTGCATCATAAGTCGCACCACTCTTATACTTTAAAGTTAAATCAATATCTAAATCAATAATCCCAATGTTTCCATATTTATGAAAATTGATAATTGTTCTACTATGATCGGAAAAAGTATTTGTATTATTACGTGAAACATTTAATGTTTCGGATACTGCGTCGACAACCACTTCGTTTCGATCTACTAGATTACCATAATACATTTCAAAAGCTAATGTATACTCACCTAAATCTAACGATTTTAAATCAATAGTTAATCGGGTGCTATAATAACCGATAGCAGAGTCATACTTAATTTTAAATTGATAAGTAGATTTGTTGATATTATAGTAATCTTTGTCGACTTTTCTTACTTTGACAATATCATCATCATCTTCCTTAAACAAATCATCATCCATAACAAAATAGAATTCATTCTCTTGTCGGTTTGCTTTAATATTCAGTTCTTCAGATTCACTCACTTTATCTGTAATCAAAGTATTAATTACAGCGTTATTATCACTAATTGTCCTATTAACATAGTTAACAGTGGAAGCGTGAAAGCTATCTGATGACTTTGGATCTTTCAAGCGGATAATGCTATGATTAGCCATATCAATGGAGTCTTCCATCGGATCAGGATTTTTTCTATTAAGCGCTGCTGTAGAGACATCATTTATTTCTCTTTTTAGATCTCCTCTCTGTCCGTGAAAATATCCAAAGTTAATAACATCATTAGATTGAGCATTTTGTGCAGCTTGACTTGAGTCATCTTCAACAAAAGGTTTAATATTTCTAATAGCATTTCCTCCCATTTGGAGATTTCCAGTCATTGATCTGGAACCATTTAAAGGTAAATTCAAATTATCTCCATTGTCAACATAAGTTTTATTGACAGCATCATCACCACTCAAAGGATTTGGTAAACCATAAAGATAACTATTATTCATATTAATTGGACTATTACCATCAGCTACCATTGTTAATCGCCCACAATTCACAATGAGATTGTCGTTCATGTTGAGATCACCTGTCATTGCACGCGACCCATCTAATTTTAATACATCTTTAGGTAGCTTACTTATTTCTGCCTGAACAAATGCCTTGGAGACTAAATCATTAGTATCAAAAGTATTTACACCATATGGCTCAGTATTTTTTATCCGTTTACCTTTTAAGTCATAGTCATCACCTTTTAATTTTAAAAAGTTTTCATTGACATAAAGTTTATTAACAGCCATTTTAGAATCTTTTAAAGCATTAGGGTAATCAGTGATTGGAACATCATCTTGTGTAACTAAATCTGTTATTTTATTGTCATTCATGTTGAGATTTCCAGTCATAGAGCGTGAACCATCTAATTTGAGAATCTGACTTAAATCAATCTTAGTAATCTCATCATCAACATAAGTTTTGTCTGCTTTTCGAGAAGATAAATCATTAATAGCAATATCTTGTTTAGCGTCTTGATCGTCAACATACTCTTTATTAGCTGCATCTTTGAGGTTAGATGGATCAGCAATATTGACTATCTTTTCATTATTCATATTGATTGGTTCAAAATTTAATATTGTTCCTGAAAAATCAGTACTTTTAACATTAAATAATCTATGATCAAAACTAGTCCTTTGTGTTCCTTTGACACATCTACTAAAAAATAGAAATTTAAAATTAGAGTTACTGGAACCATAATATCGAAATTGTAAACTAATGTTCACATCTCTTTTAGAACTATTAAATATTATGTAAGCTTTTGCGTAATTGCTAAACCAATCATGACTAAAATCAATTATGTTTGCATTACCAGTGACATTGGTCAATAATAGTCTATCTGAATCACCATCTGTAACTATATTTGTTCCATCATATCCAAATATTTCAAAAACGATAGAATAATTAGGATCTATTTCTAAATTGTTCACTAGTTTAACAGTAGAATAAGCATAACCAGATTGCGTCCCTTCTCGAGGCGCTTCTAATAGTTCAAAATGATCAGTATGCCCAGGAATAGAAACGTCCCCTTTAGTTAATTCTGCTTTATCACCAAAATCTTTATAAAAAGTAAAACTAGGTTGCAAATGATAATTTGTCCTATGATCTGTTGTCATCTCCTTTAATTGTTTCAGAGGTACAGCATCATTATCATCCGTAGCACCTTCTAAATCACTAATCTTATGATTATTCATATTTAAATGACAAGTCATTGAAGTTGTTCCATCTCTTTTCAGATAAGGTGACAAATCAATAGCTGGTAGGTTATTATCAACATACTCCTTTGTAGCGGCATCATTTTTATCGATAGGAGCAGCTACTTCAGTTAATCGCTTACTATCAATGTCAAAATTACCATCATCAGTTAGACTAAATCCAATTCCAGGTAAACCAGGATCACCTTTTTCACCTTTACCTGTTGCTGATAATGTTTCAAGTTGTCCATTAGTAACACCCATATATACTAAACTTAAATAAATAATTCTTCTTCTTTATCTCTTAAGTAATCAGAATGTAACATTTTCAGATCTTTAATTAATAATAATATTTCATCCGAAATAGATTCGTTGTATTTTCTTTCAATCATTTTTAAACATTCTAGTTTACTAGTAAGATTCTCTAATGAAAAATTTATGTTATTAAACTCATTATATATTTCTTTTGTTAATCTTCTCGTCGAACGATTTCTATCCATATATTACTAAATTATATATTTTCATTGAAATTTTTTCTGATTGTCTTTTTTATCTTATCAATGTACGCAAAACTATAAGGCTCACTAGTCGCACTCTCGAATCGCTTCTTAGGTACATTGACTTCTTTACACATTCTTGCTGTCTCTGAATTACTTGGAGAGTCAAAAATACAAAAATGAGAGCAATTCAACCTGATGTCTTTGGGAGTGAGATAATAAGATTGACTTAAATAGATTACACTACAATTTTTATGACGACCACCAATAAAATATTCAATTAGAGGTTTTTGGTTTCGTTCACAAACATAATCATCAAAGATGACTATTTTTTGGTTATCATTATCTAGGCTTTCCAGAGGAACGACATCACCATTACTCTCTTCTATGACATCATAACCAGCCTCTTCTGAAATGGGTCGAAATGTTTCTAATATTTTTCTGTACTTCGGTTGCTCGAGATTTTTAGAAAACAAGTAAATCTTATCATAGTAGAGTAGGGGTTTATAAAGCATATGCATGAGAACGTTAGTTTTACCACAACCGCTTGGTCCACAAATTAACATTCGAAAAGTGTCTGAAGGCATATAAGGTAGCAGTCTTCGGAAATCGCTGTCATTATTAGAAGCTGAATCATAATTAGGAATTTTCATCTATATAACTGAATATTATTTTTTAATATAAAAATCATATTAATATGCCTCATAATATGTCTCATAATATAAAAAATCTCTATAAATATATGAGTCTGTCAAATTGGAAACGATTAGCTCAGAAGCGGACTGAGACTGGAAAAATGAAGAATCAGCTATATGATGAGATCACTGAAGCGAAGATAAAGAGTAAGACTTCTGACCAGCGGATAACAAAATCATTTAGACTAGATGAAATCATAGAGGGTTTAAGGGCACAAAAGCCTAAGAATAGACCACAAATGAGAATACGTCCTGCCCCAGCAGGTAAACCAGATGAAATTGATTATGCACCTGAAGTAGATCCATATGAAGATATGGATGTGGAAGGATTATTAGATCTCCAAGATTACGTAGCGCCGCAGACAGAAAAACAAATAGCTAAGATGCCTGAAGGGCCGCCACCAAAATATGAAATGGATCCTAGTTTTTGGAATCTAGAAGAAGGAGATGAATCTTTACCACCAGAATATGAAGAAGAACCTTCAGCTATAGAAGCACCACGAGAAGAATTAGAGGGAGAAGAAGATGAAAGAGAAGCAAATAAGATTTTAGATCATTTGGAACTTCCCAACTATGATGATGTTGAACTGAGACTGGCCGAACCTGAAATGACTGCAACAAAACAACGAAATTATCTAGATAAAGTTGTAAAAGATGCTGAAAGGAGAAGAAGACAAGTAATTGCTTTTAAAGCAAACGCTACTAAAAAATTTAATAAAGGTGAGATTAATGCAGCAGAAAGAGATAGAATACATCAAAATTCAGACCGATTTAGAGGAGAGCTTAATGATTATATTAAGCAATATAGATATAAAAGCAAATCAACGAAAGGTTACGGGACCAAAAGAGGAAGTGGTGTCTATTTCTATAATGATGCTCAAGAATTACTAAAGAAATTAACACTAATTATTGGTGAAATGGAAGCAGGCAATACAAGTGTCAAGATGAGAAATATGGGTCAAACTATCTTAGACACTCTATTACGAACAAAATCAATCAATAAGTCGCAATATCAAAAGTTAGTGAAAAAATATTTTGGGGTTTAGTAAATTATATTTACATTGATATATGGAGAGAGAAATCTCATTAAGCAGTTTTGCAGTTAAAGATGAACCTGGTAATCGACCTGGTGATTTTACTACAAGGTTTTCTAGAACTTTGGACTATGAACACAGTGATGGGGTTTGGTATATTGGTTTTAATAAAATTATTTCAATGGCTTTTACATGGACAAATATAAATTCTGGTTATAACAATCAAAAGATAGCTTACAGTAAAGACGGTGGGAAAACATTTACAGATATTGATTTTCCAAAAGGAGTTTGGGATTACATTGATATTGATAATTACATTAAGGAAAAGACTAAAATAGTTAATGGTGATGGTGATGAAGAATTTCCAATCACTTTAACTTTTGATGATTCAACTTTTAGAGTCTTAGTGACTTTAGACGCTAACTATCAGCTTGACCTGCGTAAATCTAATTTTGGTAAACTAATAGGATTCGATAAGGTGATCTTAAGAGATGAGAGAAACGTTAGCACCAAAATACCTAACCTATCAGAAGATACAGATGTCCTAAATATTCATTGTGATTTAGTCTCTGATTCATTAGTAGATGGGAGAGAATCAGATATTGTTTTTAGTTTTGGTGTAGGAACTTTAAAACCTTCTTACAATTTTACCCTTGAACCGCGTCGTGTTATATTTAATCCTATCAATAAAACAAGAGTTTCAAGCGTTCGAATCTATGTAACTGATGGTTTAAGAAGACCAGTCTATTTAAATCATGCTAACACTGCATTTTCATTAATCTTAAAAAAAGTTCCATTTTAATTATATATGAAGTCAAGAGAGTTCAAAAAGATTTATCACCCAAGAACGGGACGATATGTCTACAAACACCGTGGCAATGGAATTATCGTAGATAATCTTATGAAACCACTAAAACGAGTAGCTAGTGCTTTAACTGGACAGGTTTTAAAACCATTTGCTAAAAAAGCAATACAAGCTGGTGTATCTCATGCGGGAGAACGAGTTGGTAAAAAGGCTGCTGATAAAGTTATAGAGCGATCAGGTGAGCTTATCCGAAAAAGGCTGTCCTCAGGATCTAAAAAAGCGACAAAGTCAACAAAGTCAACAAAGTCAAAGCCAGGCAGAGCAAAGCCAAGGACTCAGGATGAAGTTAATGCACTGATTAATAATCTAATAGCACGCTCTTAAATTAAAAAATGTCTGATAAAAAATATATAATGGCATTTAGATCACCAGAGAACGTTCAGAGAAACGAACTAGTGCAATTTCGTCTTCAAGATGCTATAAGAGCTCCTGCCAATACTCAAGAGCAAAATAAGAAAGGATACAAATTTCATGTTACTGATCGTGGTATTATGCTTGATTGGTTTAACGCCTTTTTTGAAGTGCGATTCAGATTAGACCTTAAAGCAAATGGTGGAGACAATGCAGACGCCAGAACAACAATTATTAATGGATCGCATTCATTAATTAAGCATATGGTTATTAAGAGTGCTGGAAAAATCGTCTATGACACTGATAATCTTCATCTTGTAACTTTTGCAAAAAATCTTTTAGAATATTCAGATGATTTTGGGCGTAGTACAGCCAAAAATAGCTTATGGTATTTAGATACAGATGCCACTTCAGATGATACAAACACTGGTTTGGAAAGTAGGCGTTTATTAACAGCTAACAGAGCTCATGTTAATACAAGTATTCCATTAAATAGGTATTCTTTTTTCGAAGAATTAGAAGGACGATTGTTACCACCAATGGATCTCCAATTTGAAATAGAACTTACACCTGACGCTGAAGTATTATATGGGGCAGTTGATACATTGAGATTAGTAATTGATCGTTTTTATCTATGGGTACCCCGACTAGAACCAAAAGATGCTCTTATGACTAAATTCATCAGTGAATACCAAAAACCCAGTAAATGGAAATACCTCAAAGAAATGTACCAAACTTCAGATACTACCAGAAACAGTGGTGATTTCAGAATCTCAGCTAGTATTGATAAAGTAAAGCATGTTTTCCTCTACTTCCAGAGACTTAAGACAAATGATATGACAGCAAATCCTTATATTTTTGATACTTTTAAACTGAACGCAGCCAATAATAATAGTCATCTTGCTACTTGTCGTCTTGAATATGGTAATGGTGTCTTCTATCCAGAACTTGAATATGATACAGAAAGTAAAACAAGAATCTATTATGATTTAATGAATTATTCATGGAAAAAGAATGATTATAATACAGGTACTCAATTGAATATCGCTAATTTTTCGAGTCTTTACCCAATGTTATATTTTGACCTGACTTATCAAACAGAACAGGTAAGCAGAGATCCAAAGCAACTGAACATAAGATTTCGCCTCTCACAAGCAGCAGGGGCTGATTTTAGAGTGCATGCAATTGTTCTCTATGAAGAAGATGTTGTTGTTGATAAAGTGGGAGATCAATTAGTAATAGTTTAGTAAAATATTTTACATTAAAATTAAGCGTCTTAGAAAAAATATTTTAATATAATATATATATGAGTGTTAAAGCCAGACAGAACGAAAGTCAGAACAAAGAAGAAATAGTCGATTTTCTCCATATTGACACTTCAAAGATAACTTTTAAAAAACCAAAGCCAAATAAGCACAATGGAACACAGATTGGAATATTATACAATGGAAGGACATTATTTGTTAAATATAAAGGATATACTCCGTTCGGTTTAAAAGAAAATTATGATAAAAATGGAGAATATCAAGGTACTAGCATGCAAATTAATTGTGATGGGGAATATCTAGAAAAAGCCAAAGAATTAGACGAATTTTTTATTGATTATTTATATTCTTTAAAGAACAATAAAAAAATACATAGAGAAGCTGTAGCGGGATATGATGAACACGGTCAAGGTGGTTCTTGGAAAAGAATCTGTAAAAAACCGTATAAAATTGTTGATGAAGAAAGAGTATATCAAGATTACCCATCAAAGATGGAGTTTTCACTATTTTTTAGAAATGATCGAATAGCTACAAAATTTTATACATGGGATGGGGAAAATTTAGGATATGATTCAGTAAAAATTGGTCCAAATAGTAAAGTGAAATTTATTGCTTCCTGGTTTTCAATTACAACAGGAACTTTTGGAGCTACTGTAAAACCAAAATTAATGCAAGTATCATATCGAGAAGTAGAAGATATTTTCGATAACTTCATCTTAGATGATGAAGAAGAAGATGTTCTATCTATTGGATCTGATTTATAACAACTATTCCAAAGTCATAGACTGTGCCTTTGTCACAGAATAAATATTATTTAGGAATTTAAAAAAGTCCCTAAATAATATATAATGACTGAACTACATAAAATTTCTGTAAAACTTTCTCAAGGTCAAAAAAGAAAACTAACTAAAGCTTACAGACACAGAGAAGAAATAAGTTTACGCTTAAGTAAAAATGCGTTAAGTGGTTCCGATGTCCTTATGGTACCAATGAATACTGTTAAGAGACTAGCTAAAGCCAAATCAATGGATCGAGGAATGGTAATTACTATATCAAAGTATAATATCAGGCGTCAATCTGGGTCTGGTATCTTTAGTTCAATATTGCCAGTATTAAGGAATGTAGCACCAACTATCGGTAAAACACTAGGATTGTCTGCCCTAGCAGGGTTAGCTTCTGAAGGTGCTAGCCAAATAGTTAAGAAAATAAGTGGTGGACAAATGTTTCAAGTACCAAATAATAAACTATTTATGTTAGCTCAATTGGGTGATCTACTAACTAAAGGACAAATAGGAGATTTAGCCCGAGCTCATAAATTAGGAGAAGACTTACTTTTCAAAATGACACAACGACAAGTAGGTAATGGTATTGGAACGTTAATAGCTAGTATTGGTATCCCAATGCTTATTGATGCATTAAAAGGAGGAAGTATAAAAGGTGGAAATCCTAGAATGGGCGGTCCAAGATCAAATCTTGTAAAAGCTGGAAATCCTAGAATGGGTGGTCCAAGATCAAATGGGGGAGCAGCAGTAATGCCTATGGCTCCACCACCTTTTATTGGTACATGGGGCAGAGGAAAAAAAAAAAAATGTAAAAAAGCCTAGCCCCAACCACCGACCTAAATTCCATAAAGATATCCCAATGAGTAATTTTGATCTTTTAGATTGGTGTCAATACTTGAAGATACCTATCAAGAATGTTTTAAGTAGAGATCAGACTGTACCACATAATCATAAGTTAGCGCTTTTTATTTATAATTTAGAACCTCATTATATGAGTGGTAGTCATTGGGTTACAACCTATGTTCGTGATGGTACAATAAATTACTTTGACTCTTTTGGTATGCCCCCTTTTCAAGAGTTGGTAAACCATGCAAAAGAGAAAAACTTAAATTTATTACACCAAAACAGTCAAATACAGAATCTCAATCCTACAACCTGTGGCTATTTTTGCTTGTATTTCTTGAATGAAATGCATAAAGGAATCTCTTATTTAGATTTAATGCAAGTTTTTAGCTTTGACACCAAAGAGAATGAAAAATTCATAGAAAATTACATTAGTAAATTGCTTAGGTAGTTTGTTGGATTTGTTTGATTTGTCGGATTTTTTTTAAATCTCGTTTCAAACTATTTCTCATATTTCTCACTCTTTTAGTTTCTCCAGAACAACATAAAAAGGCAATTTTTCTATAAAGAAGTTTGTAATGTTTATACATCGCTTCTATTCTACGTATTTCATTGTCAATTTCAATTTCTTCCATTATAATAATATATAAAAAAATAATAAAAATTATTATATAGATGAAAAGCTATTGTGTCAAACAACGTAAACAGACAGAGTGCGTTCCTGGTTCAGAAAGTGTTGTACAGACAAGAAATGGTCGTACCATGATGCGATGTAAATGCGCAGAATGCGGGATAACAAAAACTAAATTTGTTAAGTCAGGGGTAAGTAGAAAAGGAAAAGGGCTATTACTGGGTAAAAACAGTCCATTTAAGGGAATTCCCCTCATAGGAGCTATATTATAGTAAAGGAACTTTACAATAGTAAAGGAACTTTACAATAGTAAAGGAAATTTACAATAGTTAACAATAGATTAACATATATTTATTATAATATTAATTAATATATGTTATCTTATTGTGTTCGACAAAGAAAAAGGACAGAATGTGTACCTAATTCTGAAACTTTTGTAATTACAAAAAATGGTAGAAATGCAATGCGATGTATTTGTGCTGAATGTGGAATTACAAAATTTCGTTTTATATCAAAAGGAGAAATGCAAGGAAGCGGTTTTGATGAACTAATTGTCAAAGGGTTGGCTGCTGGTGCAAAAGGATTGTACAACCTAGGTAAAAAAGGAGCTAGTAGAGCAATAAAATCTGACTATGTAAAAGACAAAGTTAAAGGCATTGGTAAAAGGTATTTGAATAGAGCAATTGACTCTCTGGCTGATGATATTTCTAAAAAAATCTCTGGAAGGGGAAGGGGAAGGGGTCTCGATATTCATAAAGCAATAGGTAAGTTACCTAAACCGAAAGCTGGTTGGACTCTTCCAGGACACAAATATACTGGTCCTTACAATGATTTAGAAAAACAAGTAAAATGGGATCGTGATACTGGCCAAATCTATGAAATCTATGATCAGCCAACAGGTAAGACAGATGCTATAGCCATGCAACACGATGTTGATTACTCAGTATGTGCTGATAAGGGAGGTAATGTAAAATCATGTAAAAATGTGGCTGACAAGAAAATGGTCCGAGCTCTAGATGCAATTCCCTGGAATGAGAGACAGTGGGGTCATTGGCTGGCTAGAAACACTATTAATACAAAGCAAAACTTGGTTTAGGAGTTAAAAAAAAAAACGCTAAAAATTTAGACACATGGGAAGAGCTAGCTAATGAGTTACACAAACCTATAAAACGAAATTTTATCAAGCGAAGAGTCATTGCACATAATGTAGATGATATCTGGTGTTCAGACTTAGTTGATATGCAAAAGCTAAGCAAATGGAACCGAGGTTATAAATATCTACTAATGGTCTTAGACCTTTTCAGTAAATATGGTTGGATAGTACCTCTAAAGACAAAAACAGGTTTAGAAGTCTCTAAGGCGTTTGAAAGCTTATTTTTCTCTAATAAGCCTAAAATGTTATGGGTAGACAAAGGAAAAGAATATTATAACAAAAATGTGCTGGATCTCTTAGCTAAGGATAAGATAAAGGTCTATTCCACTGAAAATGAAGAGAAATCATCAGTTTGTGAGAGATGGAATAGAACTATCAAAGATAAAATGTATAAGAGATTCACTATGCAAAACAATACAGTCTACGTTGACATCCTTCCGAAAATACTCGCCTCTTACAACAACAGCCGACATAGATCAATAGGAATGACGCCTATCCAAGCTAGAAAACCTGAAAACTATGGAAAAGTTTATTTTAATTTATATGGTGATTTAGCGAGAGAAATCAAAAAAACAAAAACAAAAAGAAAACCCGAATTTAGAGTAGGTGATAGAGTCCGAATAAGCAAATACAAAAGGGTGACCTTTGATAAAGGCTATACTCCTAATTGGACTGAAGAAGTTTTCATCATAGACGAAATTAGATTCACTAATCCTATTACTTATAAGATAAAAGACTTAAATGGTGAAGTGATTAAGGGTACTTTCTACAGAGAAGAGTTACAAAAGACAGATCAAGAGGTCTATAGAATAGAGAAAATTATCAGAAAGTCAAAAGGAAAAGCATTAGTCAAATGGAAAGGTTACCCAGACGAATTTAACAGTTGGGTGCCAGCTGGAGATTTAGAAAAAATTATTTAAAAAAATTAGATATCATAAATAATTATATAGATGGAAAAAACAGAAGAGCAATTGAAACGAGAAAAGAGAAACAAATATATCAATGAAAAACTCAAAAGTTATGAATGGTATTGTGATATCTGCGGAAATGGAAAAAATTACACTTATAGAGGAAAATATATGCATCTAAAGACAAAGAAACATAATAGAAACTTACACAATAATGTAGTTAATGGTAATAATAATAATAATAATAATAATAATAATAATTTTAAAAAAAAATTAGTTACATAATATATATTATAGATGATTAATAAAATTAAAATAAAACCCAAGCCCCACCTACCTGCCAAACCATTGCCAAAACCATCTTATTGGTATTGTGAAATATGTGAGAAAAAGTATGCAAAAAAGGGAAAATATCAGCATTTAAAGACAGATACTCATAAGCGCAATGAAGGAAAAATAGGACCTGCCGTACAAAGAATAACTAAGAAATCAGAAGATTATGTTGAAAATAGACTAAAAAAATTAATTAAACAAAAAATACTAAATGAATCATTTGTTGGAGGTACCTTATTGGATGATCCGATAATTGAGAATTTAGCAGAACCTCCACTACAAGCCCCAGCCAACCCATCCACATCTTCCGAACCACCCGTGCCGAAAAAAAAATAAGGAGGATAAAAGCATTACCTAGGAGGCAAACACCTGCCGAACAAGCCCCAGCCACACCTGCCAAACCAGCTACCGAACCGGCTTCATTACCTAAAAGACTCCAAGAAAAAGTTAAAAATTTATTTAATGAAATAATTCCATATTATATACCTGAACCAATTAAACGATTGAAATTTATCCCTGAAGCAATTAGTAATTTTACTAGGAAAATTATCCCTGAAGCAATTAGTAATTTTTTTTTCCCTGAAGCTAAAACTAAACCTGAAGCGATTAGTATTCCTGAACGTAGTAAAGCATTAAGAGGTAATGTCCAATCTTATGATGTGCCTATTGTTAATAGTTATGACCCATCAATACAGTTAAGTAGTACTAAACGAGCAATATTTGATCTCCTAATGGGTAAATTAAAAGATAAAAGGGGTTTCAAATACAATACTACACTAAGGGTACGATTATCAAAGCTTACTGAGAATGAGCCGATTTACCGAGAACCTTATTTTAACGCTGGCCCTTTTACGGTGACCAATAGAGTAGATATAGAAGAGTCTATCGATAATGGTATTGAAAGAATTTTAGAGTTAATAGCTGTTTGGCTCTCTGAAGGTTCTGGTTGGGTATTTGAATCGGTACTTTTACATATCATTAATATTGTCTCTTACTTCCATTAAGAGGAACATCATATATTGAACTACCCGAGGAACTGCGTCACCCTAAGAAAACATTAGTCAATCCCAAAAATAAAGATAATCGATGTTTCCTATGGTGTCATATAAGACATCTAAATCCTCAGAAAAAAGACCCACAGAGAATTAAAATTTCTGATAGAGAATATGTCAAACGGCTAGATTACACTGGTGTCACTTTTCCTGTCACTCTTTCTGATATTAAGAGGATTGAAAAGCAAAACGAGATTAATGTTAGTGTATTTGGTTATAAATCTCTAGATAGCAAGGGTGGGGGTGGCTTAACTTATCCTATCAGATTATCAGAAGCTAATTTTACAGACCATATGGAATTACTATGGATTGATGATCAGAATGGAAACAGCCACTATGTGCTTATTAAGAATTTCGATCAATTTATGAGTTCATTCACTAAACATCATGGTAGGAAATATTTTTGTTTGCGTTGTCTCCATTGTTGCTCTTCTGAGAGAACATACAAAATTCATAGAGAGGATTGCCTGCTCCTTAACGGAGCCCAACCGATCAGGATGCCTGGAGAGGGATCAAAAATTTATTTTAAAAATCACAAGAAAATGTTACCTGCGCCTTTTGTCATTTACGCTGATTTTGAAGCTATCACAGAAAAGATAGACAGTTGTGTACCACCTGATGGTAAATCTTACACGAGTACTTATCAGAGTCACAAGGCTTGCGGTTACGGATATAAATTAGTCTGCAGGTATGATAATAAATATTCAAAACCAGTAGAAATTTACCGTGGAGGTGACGCTATAGACAAATTTATTGTACAGATGATGAATGAAGTAAAAGATTGTAAGAGAATAGTGCGAGAACATTTTCAGAAACCATTAGTTATGACATTCGGAAATTTAAGAGATTTCCAAAATGCTACTAAATGTCATATTTGTGAGAAAATTTTTAAACCTGAAGATGATGATAAGGTAAGTGATCATTGCCATATAACAGGCAAATATCGTGGAGCTGCACACAGAGATTGCAATCTAGAATGGGCTATCAGTGCAGAAAATTTAAAAATTCCTGTTGTCTTTCACAATCTTAAAGGCTATGACTGTCATTTTATCATGCAAAAATTAGGAAAACTGATAAATGAAGATGTAGTCTATGATATTGTTAAATTTAAAGATGAAAATGGTAATATTCAAGAATCAAAAAGAAGTTTAAATATTAGTGTTATAGCAAGTACTTTTGAGAAATATATGGGTTTTAGACTAGGTAAACATTTGACTTTCATTGACAGTTTTTCATTTATGAGTCAGAGTTTAGCCCGATTAAGCAGTAATTTAAGTAATTTATTTTATACACGGGAGGCTTTTCCAAATGATGAACAATTCAGATTAATCAAGCGAAAAGGTGTTTACCCTTATGATTACATGGACTCGTTCCAGCGATTCAGTGAGAAGTCTTTACCAAGGAGAGAAGATTTTTATAGCATTTTAAATGACTCAGGTATTTCAGAGAGTGACCACTCACACGCAAAGGAGGTCTGGAGTACTTTCCAAATCAGAGACATGGGAGAGTATCATGATTTATATTTGCGGACAGATGTTCTACTCTTAGCGGATGTATTTGAAAGTTTTAGAAGCACTTGTCTGGAGTATTATAGGTTGGATCCTTGTCATTATTACTCTGCACCTGGGTTATCATGGGATGCATTACTCCAAATGACAAAAATAAATCTAGACTTAATCGCAGACCTAGATCAACAACTATTCATTGAAAAAGGTATGAGAGGTGGGATTAGTACCATTACACATAGACATGCTGTTGCAAACAACAAGTATATGAAGGATTACAATCCGGATGAGGCGAGTACCTATTTAATGTATTTGGATGCAAATAACCTTTATGGATGGGCTATGTCACAGTCACTTCCAACTGGAGATTTCAAATGGATTCCCTCTGAAGATTTTGAGGATCCTGAAGATTTCATCTTAGAAAATTACACAAATGATACTAGAAAAGGTGTCGTTTTAGAGGTAGATTTAGAATATCCGGAAGAGCTACACGATTTGCATAATGATTATCCATTAGCACCAGAAAAGATTTTAATCACTGATGATATGTTGTCAAAGTATTGCAAAGATTTAAAAGAGTCAGAAAATATTAGCAGTGGTAGAGTTCACAAGTTGGTTCCTAATCTAAGGAATAAAGAAAAATATGTATTACATTACAGAAATTTGCAGCTTTATTTATCTCTTGGTATGAAGTTAAAGAAGATTCATAGAGTATTGGAATTTACTCAGCGACCTTGGATGAAACGATACATTGATTTTAACACTGAAAAGAGAACAATGGCTAAGAATAGTTTTGAAAAGGACTTCTTTAAGCTGATGAATAACTCTGTGTTTGGTAAAACTATGGAAAACCTGAGAAAAAGATCTAATATTAAATTAGAAACGGATCCGGAACATTTTTTGAAATTGACTAGACAACCAACTTACGTTTCTAGTAAAATATTTGATGAAAATTTAGTAGGAGTACAAATGAAAAAGACCTGTTTATTCTTAGATAAACCATCTTATGTTGGTTTCTCTATTTTGGACATGAGTAAAACATTAATGTATGAGTTCCATTACAACTATATCAGAAAAAAATACCCTGGGAGTAAGTTACTTTTTACTGATACTGACTCTTTATTTTACCATATAAAAGCAGAAGACATATATAGTGACTTCTATAAGGACAAGGACCTATTTGACAATAGTGATTATCCCAAATCGTCTAAGTTCCATTTTGCAGAAAATAAAAAAGTAATTGGTAAATTCAAAGATGAAACAGCTGGTGATACTATTACAGAATTTGTTGGTCTAAAAAGTAAAATGTATTCATACAAGACAGAAAACAAGGAAAACAAGACTGCTAAGGGTGTCAAGAAGAATGTCATTAAGAGTGAATTATCTCTCTCTGATTATCTCAATACCTTACAAAAATGTAATACTATGAGGCATAAGATGCGAACTATCCGGTCAGAGCATCATCAGATATCTAGTTACCAAATTAATAAAGTATCATTATCACCTTTTGATGATAAAAGATATATTTTAGATGATGGTATCAGTAGTTATGCATATGGGAATCATAAAATAAATAATAATTTATAGTATATATGCCAATTCCGAATTTTAAAAAATTCTTGTCTGAAGACCCACTCCATGATACTGATAGTAGCGATAGTGATTATGATACTAATTCAGATGAGGAATCGACGAGCAGTGATGAAGAAATAGATCTCTCTACTGTACTTTAAAGAATAAAGTACATTAATTATTATGATGAATAAAGAAACTATTGGCAATCTACATCGTAAAAAACTTTCAGAAATTGTTCGGAAAGAAAAAAAAATACCAGATTTAAAAAAAAAAATTGTAAATTTATCCATCAAAAAAGATTATTCTAGAATTGATCAAATTGAACAAATAAGGTTAGAAAATGAAATAAATGATATCAAAAATCTTCGTACTAGTTATTTATTAAAGAATGCTATTTTACTTTTTTTACATACAGAAAATAGAGCAAAAAATATAAACAAAAATTTTGTTTATGGTTTTGATAATTCTTATTATAAAAGGTATAAATATAATATCTTTCCTGAAGAACTCCCTTACAGTGAAAATAATATAAATGAAGATAACTATTGTTATACATGTGAAAAATTTCGAGTATTTAACATCGATGAAGCAATAAGTACTTGTCTAAGTTGCGGAATAAGTGTCTCAATAAATCCAGAAAAACCATCTATAAAACCTGCAGAAAATGATTACAAAAGATATACTCATTTTTGTGATTGTTTAGCCAATATCCAAGGCAAAGAAAGTGTTAAAGTGCCAGAAGAGGTTATTAATACTATTATCAGAGAAATCGTTCATGAAAGGATGGAAAATTCTTTGGAAAAGTTAAAAGAAGCAGATATTAAAAGATATCTTAAAAAACATCGTAAATTACGTTATTATAATCATGCCACACAAATTTTGTATCGAATAACAAAAATACCTCCATTACAAATGACTCCTATAATGGAAGAAAAAATGAAAATGAGGTTTTTACAAATTCAAGAGCCATTTGAAATTTTTAAAGGTAAAAATAGAAGCAATTTCTTTTCCTATTCATATATCATCTATAAATTTTGCCAAATACTCGGATATAATGAATTTTTACCAAAGCTAAAATTGTATAAAGATCGTTTAAAACTCTATGAACATGATAAAATTTGGAATAAAATCTGTGAACATCTAGGTGGTGAGAGAGCTGGTTGGAAATTTATCAAGTCTTAAAAATTACGCATCGTGAGAACAATCTAAATTTTACTATATCCTACACTATCCTACGCATTTTAGGCATTTTTACGATATCTACGCTACTTACGCTACCTACGCATAACTACGCTGTTTTAGTGTATTTTATATCATATATTTTAGACTCAGATTTTTACGCATCTTAGTGTGGTTATGCGTAGGCGCGCCGATGATCTCGATTACTACACTACTTCGTCCTCCTATCTTCGTCGTTTCCATTTCTTTTTTCTTTCGAAATAAGACTGCTACTGACGGGGCGAAAGTAGTTTTCGTCTCTAGCCGCTTCGAAAACCCCCTCTCGAGGACAGCGTAATTCTCGACGGTATTCAACTCAAAACACAAAATATGCCGTTGAAATCTTTCATAGATGACTAAACAGTCCTCCAATAGCGGTATTACTATTTTCACATGCCTCGCAAGGTCGATAGAGAAGGATTTTTCTCACAAATATCAACTTTGAAAAGTGTTCCGTCGGATAAGAAATCAAACTGCCGCACTTGCGCAGAAGGGTGTTAAATGCCCTTTAATTTTGTTTTGATATATCGTAAGGGTTTCTTAACGAAGAATATCGATACCCGCGGAGGAATTGCTTTGTAGAACTGCCAAATTATCAGAACTAAAAAAGTAAATTTTTTGTTTGTTTTTGTTTCCAAAATAAGCTAAAATTTAATTGTAAATCAGGACAAGGTCGATAATTTAACGTAAGGCCTCCGTGCATCGGTGGTTAGAGATTCACGATTTGTACGAGTGTAAAATAAGTTTTCAGGAGAAGGTTATGACGTGGGTTTGTAATGTAAAACTGAAACGTGTAAGGTTATTAAGCGAGGTAATAATAACATTTGCCTAACTAGATACTTGCTGAACAAAAGAGAAGAACTTTATTAATTGACGTCTTCTCCTCTTTCTCCAGGTTGGACACAAATCACTAAAATGTGCAGTTTCTTGCTCGTTGACGCGTACAGAAGTTGACTACTTACAACATCTTATTTGAGATAAGTTCCTCGATATTGCCCCTCTTCTGCCATCTTAAGTTTTACAATTCCATTCAATAACGTCTGCTTGCTCTTTAAGGAGCTACATCACGGTTTGTGCATCTTGAGAAGTTCAGCCTAAATTTTTCAAGTTCGTCGTTTGTAATTCATGTTAATCTTCTCCATCCTTGTTTCTTTATGGCTTATTACTATCTCCTTGTTTTTTTCCCTGTCTTAGTAGACTATTATTCTCAGGTAAAGGGGATTTTGTAGGTGGCCAAATATCTCCAAGTACCATGACAGAACTCCGTTAATAAACTAACAACACATTTCCAAGTATGAAAGCAAATTGTCAACCAGAGGGAATTCTCTTCATGTACCGGCAAACTCTGAACGCGAAGAAGTCACGTTGTGATTTTGCAGATGGCAGACCAAATCTTTGGTAAATCAGTAATGCATATATTAGGATAAGCCTCGTTTAAATGTATAATTTGTAAGCTGTTTTCTAACTTTGGTAAAATCTCTGATTGAAAGCAAAACAACTCATTCATTGATGCTTCTTCCTCTTTTTCAGAATGAAAACAGATATCTGAGATGTATTTGAACAAAGTGCAGCCATTTGCCATTTTGGATTGCATGTACAGCTACTGGACTCTGGCGCAAGGTAACTACTGGTAACATTTTATTTCAGATATGTCCAGCATAATCGTTTCTTGCAGGGTTCGTCTGCAGTTATTTACTGTTTGGTGGTTTCAGCCTAAGAGTGAGTGATTATATAACCATTTTCACATGACGTCACGGCTGCCATATTGGTGTTCCAAAACAATCAAACGGCGGCCATGTTGGTCTACCAAATAAGTCCTTTGGGAGTTGAATTCTTTTCTTATGTACCCTTCCTTTTGTTCCAATAAATTTGCATGGCTCAGCTTGCCACGTGACTGAAAACGCTCTATATCGATGCATCGTAACGTGTCTATAGGGAGAAAATCATAACCCCGTAGAGATTTGTCTCGCTGTACTGCAAAATTATGAGAACTAATATGTTAATTTTAATAAGAAATAAAAAATGTGTTGTCACTGACTAAAAAACTTTGTGTGGACGTTTCGGTTAAAATACTATAACCTTCTTCAGCAATAAAATGGCTTACGAATGCAAATGAGAGCTTTAAAAGAGTCGCAGAAACGTCACTTGGGATTGCCAAGGGCCTTGTAAATGTCAGGAATGTAAATGTGTTCATTAATGGCATTAGGTTCGCGAATTGAATGCTACGCTTCTATGTTAATTTTGTTATTCTTTAATTTTGATTTGCATGCACAGTAACTTACATTGTAAATCAGAAATAAAAGCAACAGTTAACGTAAAGTATTCATTTCTGTGTAAGTATTCTCAACGACACACATCCGTTTACAATTGAATATATGAAACACCATATATTTCAACTGCGGAGAAAGGTATGAAGACATGATTGATCATCGCAGTTGTAGGCACAGTTTAAGCAGTAGTAAAACTTCTTAAGTTCTGTATACAACTGCGATGATCAATCATGTCTTCAAACCTTTTTATGCAGTTCAAATATATGGTGTTCCATATATCAACTTGCATTCTTCATCATCTACGGGTATATTACGAACTCACAACATGATCAACTCCCAGATGGCTTGATATCTAATTCATGGGTTCAAATTTCAGGCCTGAGTTTTTTCCAGGCTTTAATTTCACAACTGCTTAAGTTGTGTATTTAGCTGCGATGATCAATCATGTCTTCATACATAACTTTATTATTTGAAATGACGAAATTATCTGTATTAGTTTTAAGCGAATTAATGAAATTTTTAACGGGATATTTGCTGAACGAACGAAATGAACTTTGTGTGACTGACATTTACTCTTTGTTCTCCAGGTTGAACACAGATATCTGACATATATGCTGATAGAAAGTACGGCCATCTTAGATTGTCAAGCTCTTGAATCTGGAACAAGTTGACGACTGGCACTGAAACCTTATTACAGATAAGTTTATAATAATTTTCTTCTTTCTGCAGTCACTTACAATTTAACTGCTTCAGTCCAAGAGTGATCAAAATCTTATATCTCCTTATCAGATAGATATACTTTTTTTCAGGTTTCATGAACATTGCAGTTCAATGCATTGCTTCCTATCCAATAACAGTACATTACTTGCAATAATTGCAAGCACACTTCATCGAAAGCTAGTCACAATGTAAGGGTCTAGATTTTATTATCTTTTGCAGTGGATAGATATATAAACGAAAATTTGTTGTTCCAATCTGTAAAAAACATCAGAGAATTTGTTTTTCCGGTTTTTAATACCAGTCGGCTCGGTAATACAGTTGACATTAACAACTTTATGGTAATTTTTGCAGCGCATTTTGGTTGCATATCGGGAAGGAATCACTGAAGAAGATATTTTAGTTGAGGGTCTCAATGGCATTAACCGTGAACCGTCAAATGGCAAAAAGAAATGAACGTCAACCGTCAAAAACGCAATATTTTTACCGTCAACTGTCAAATGAGCAAGCCAATATTAGCCGTCAAATGTCTCAGATATCCCTAATTAAGAACTAAACGATTGACTTAAGTAGTGTCAGGTTATAAAAACACGTTTATGTGCAAGTCCTTCAATTTCTAGTCTCGGGAGCAGGCGATTAACACGTTCAGCGGAAGTTATTGCGCTAATTATACTCGCAGTTAAAGACCAAACACCTAATTTTTAATGCACAAATTAAAGGATTAATTGGATTATTCAAATATGGGCAAAATTGTATCCTTTTTATAAACAATTACAGCCAAATTGGCGCTTTGATTTTGTGTTATAAACGTCGTACTGTCAAACGTAAAAAGCGGCTTAAAAAGGATGATGACATATGTTTTGCTTCCAGCTACCGCTAAATGTAACGTGGATCGATGGATAATGCGCGTGATTAGCACGAGTACAGGTATAAATGGGGTAAGATTGGCCCATCATATCTCTTTTACGAGCACAGTGTCCTATCTTTTTTGTTTTATTTTTCGAAACAGTGCTTAGTAGGGAAGATAATTTGTTTTGTCCTGACGATTGTTTTGGATTTCGTAAAGAGTTGAAAAGTTCCCATTCGCCGTTAGGACTTCTTGTACAAAAATAGTTTTTACTTGAACCAGAATTTGCCAAAAAATGGAATATTTTTCAATAGTTATAGCCTTATTGCTCCACTGTAAAAATTCGCTGTAATAAAATATCTTGGTCTTGTTTTCAAGTTCTTAAAAAAATGTAGAGGAGTGAACTCTCAATATAAGTCAGGAAAACATCTGTTTACGAATTCAGCATTAAATTGGCTTTGAGAGAAGGAACTGAAGGCCACTTTAAGCTAAAAAATAATGATAATTCAGAGTTACTTTCCTTATAAGTACTCGATTGCACCAGATAACTTACTAATACTAAGCGTAACGATTTCTGAATTGTGGAAAATTGTCAACAAAGTTAAGTTCTCCTTCCGCAATGACTGGTACTTAACTGTTCTCTTTGTTTTATATCTTTTTCGTTTTTCCAAAGGAATGATAGCCTTGAAGCCGTTTCTTCAGGAGAAAACATTTGACTAAGGAGTATTGTCTTGATTTATCACAAGTTCTTTAGAACTGAAATGTGTACTGGGACTTTCAATATTGATTTTACTGATCTTTACCGGAAACTTCTAATTCTTACTTGTATGACACGCCCAAGCAACAAAAAGGAACTTCCAAAGAGTTCCACTAAACATTTTTCATGGGATAATCCGAAAAACAGAATTAATAAAAGGATAATTTCTATTTATGCGAGTCAAATCAAATCTTTGAGCACAGTTCAGGCAACATAGTCGGAAACTGTGAGGAGCCGCCGAACAATTTGTTGACGGTAGCGAAAAACGCATTTGTCGGTTGAGCTTTGGATTTCAGAATTCGCATGTTATTGAAAGGCGCAGTAATTCAATGATTTATTTCGTGTAAAAAATACTTAGGAGGTTTTTTCTTTTTAAAAACACTTTCAATTTGTGTATACCTTCATACATTTTCCTGGACACAGAGCTCATACACTTTCACGACGAAAATCTATCCTAGTGCAGAAAGCAAACTTGAATCTAAGTTCACCTTTTAAGCAAATCAGTTGCAAGCAAAGAGAACAGTTGCTGAAAGAATAATAGTCGGAAAATAGAGAGATTTATCTTCATTTGCAGTGAGATGAAACAGCTCTTGAAGATTATATTGTTTTGTCCCCTTTGACGCCAGAGAAGCCATATAAGGCTACTTTATGGTCATGCTCTCTGCACCACTTGTGACGTCATAAATTAAATGTCACCAGATATTCTTGATAAGCAGATGGTAGAGCTGGGATGGATCTATCCACACAATGGGCGGTTTTGGATATCGACGGCATTCTGACGTAGAAAATTAAAAAACAACGTTATCAGTTTCGGTGCAAAAATCTATAATTGATCAAGGTCCCATTTCCAGGCTTTGGCCATAACTAACACCCAACTTTTTACGCCAGTCAGAAAGGATATAAAACACAAAAGATAGCGAGAGTAAAAGGGCCGAGAAAAATGAAAAGAAAAGGACAAAACAATTCGGAACGGGTAATCGCGAAAAAGTCCAAATTTTGGCTTGTCTGCATGCACCAAATTATAATATTGTACATTTTTGTACCTAATCTTCGGCAAACCTATCTGTTTGGTAAAGAAATGGATTTCTCAACAAAACTTAGGCCCATTTAGCATCATGGCAACCAAATTACTGATTTACCGGTTAAAAACGCCATTTTTTTGGTTAAAATGTGGGAGTGAAAGGGTTATTGGAACGGTTATCAGTTGCAATGTCTTGTACCTTTAATTTTCAAATTAGAGTTCTTTATGTCTATTCATGTGGTAATCACACGCGTTATGGCATGAAACTATGTTAAACCCCATTCCAACCAGGCAGTGTTTCCCCTGAGAACGTTGAGTAGGCCAACTGCAACTGTCGGAATACTTAAGCAATGATAATGAAACTTAAGAGCGGAACAGTACGTTCAAACTAAAACGAAATTATGGTCAAACAATATGCATAATATTCAAACGTGCGATGCGTTCAAGGGTGTTGGTTTTTTTTTTGCAATTTTTTTTGTTTCAGTTCAGTAATAGTAAGTTTGCACTGGATATGTGCCAAAATAGAGAAAACGAAGAGACCAAAGTCGAAATCAAGGAAAAGGAAGTGATCAGAAAGTGTGAATAACATGAAATGAGTTGGCGGCCATCCCGGCATCATACACTAATGGAGACAATTTTTTAGGCCCACAGTAGCGTTACGCGATGATCCAAACAACGGCTGCGTAAGAAGCTAGAAGTTCTTACCGAAAGTATACCTTTTCTAAATTGACATATCTGGTCTCCAGCCATAAAGATAGATATATTATAGATATATTGCACTACCTACGACGCCGGTCTTTACAAAGTCACACAATGCGAGGTGCTTTGTCGTGATAATTTCCTTGTCATTAGATGGAAAACTTTAAATCAGTGAAAGCATACTTGTTGAAGTTTGTTACCAAGTGCTGGTAGATGAATCGTTACAAAATCATTCATTTTCAAGAAAGCGAGACACGAAAGAATATCATTTAGTAAGTGATGGTCTTCCCTTTATAGTAAATGGTTTGAGCCAAGGAGTATCAGTAGCCCGTAAAGTGTGATCGTCCGGGTGAGGGTAGTTCTAAAATGAACTGTTATTGGTGACTGACGTTTCGACAGCCTAAGCGGAAGCCATCTTCAGAGTCAAGTGAATAGTGTTTGTCAGTCGATGATGTTATAAGTGTGGTTCCTTGAATGTGATCGGTCTACGTACCTTTTCTTGCTTTCTTTATTAAAAATGGCTTGATCAGATCACTCTTGGATTAAAAAAGCTGTTTAGTAACTTTCTCAACGCACTAAGGCGCGAAAGCTGAATTCAAAATTTTAGGCCGTTATTATGTATTCAATGTAATACAATAATGAATCAAACAAATAGAGCAACGTTAAATATGTTATATTATTACACACTTAAGTCACTATCTCTTTTTGATTGGCCGAAAGCGTACTGTGAATTTTCGAAATCAGCGCCTGTGACGTCATCTATCGGCAGATTTTACAATAACAATGTCAAGGACACTAAAGGTCACTGGTAATCATGTCATGTATGATCGCGGTGCATGATTTCTCAGGGTAATCATGTCACGCTCGCGTGCTTTATGTTGCTTGCCGTCATTGAAGAACCAAAACACGTGACTTTCGCTCAATGTATAATAAAACAATTATGAAATTCGGTTTTTGTGATATCCAGAATAATCAAGGTCTCGGTAAGAGTTGCCAGCCTCAGCCTTCGCCTTCAGATGATAACCTTGCCCAACCTTGATTATTCTGGATATCACAAAAACCTCATCCAATAATTATTTATAATCGTATCTATAACAAAATTCTTGATCGTGATTGGTTCTCCGCGCACCTATTTGTCACGTAATCGGCGCGTGATCACGTGGGTGTCCAATTTGAACTTTTTGTAATCGGACACCTGTAATTGGATACCCACGTCATTTTCACGTCAATTACTCGCGCTTTAATGGTTTCCTTAGAAAAGATTTCTACAGTTTTCAAAACTTAGGAAAAGCGCTACAGACGTTTTCGCTCAAAAGAAGTTCTCAAAATACATTTTTAGATACGATTAATTAGTAATTGGACCTCGTGTCGTACAATTCAGGGAGTAATCGTGCTCATAATTTTAAATCAGCCTCGCGCTTAGCGCTCGTCCGATTTTGAAATTACTCGCTCGATTACTCCCTGAATTGCACTCCACTTGGTCCAATTACTATTACTTATCATACAACACGAGTGGCATTTGAGAACACGAGAAAAATTCAAAGATGTTGAGTGTGCTAAAACTGAAGCCTAATCCATTCTACTCTTGTAAACGAAAGAAAACGTTGTACTTCAACATCAGATGATGCCAATAAATTCATAAATTTGGAAAAATGACATTCGTAATCCTTTCCGCCGAATCACAGCTACGTGCGTGCGTGCGTGCCTTTTAATTAGTAAGTTTTTTATACATGCTTTAAGAGTTTCTATGTCTTAATTTTCTGTCATTAACGTTCTAGTGTATAAACAATATTTGATCCTTTTAGCAGGGAAGTAAGCTCGTATTAAAAAGTCAAGACAATTCCCAAGAAAACAAGAACAAGCCGAAGAACATTGTGAGCTAAGCTAGTAGTAAGAATAAAGTTCGAGAAGCATTTATTGTACATCTTTATCATGCAATCGTCACAGTTTTCAGCAATACATAAATAGTTAAGACAGCTATTGAAAGTAAATGTCAGTTATGTAAAGAAGATGCTAAGGGAAGATTAAAGGATGGTTCCAACAGAGCCCTTAAAACCTTCTAAAATCCAGACAACTCGGTGACTAATAAATTTAGAAGAAAATATGCCGCACAACCCAGCTAAGAGGTTAATGCGGATAAATCTGTGTCTTTGTCTTTTACTTTTATATTTACACTTAGATTATTTTCATAAAAAAGGTCCCTCCCTTCATACTCTGTGTGGATAAAAATTCATCCACAATCCTCCACACTCCTAGGGTGAAGATTGGGGGGTTAATCTTGACTCCCACTAGCAATCTTCAACTACCCAAGAAGAGGAAATCGTAGGAAAAGATGACTCCCATCCACCATCTTCAAGTTGACAAGAAGATTGCAAGGGAAAATTAGACATAAACAATCCTAAACTCTCCTGAACGAGAAGATTGAGAGGGGAGATATAATTCTCAACCACAATCCTCTGCTCTCAAAGAGGACAATATTGTTTCAAGAAGATCTTCCTTCGTCCACACTCTTTGAGTTGTCAAAGGAAACAAAACCGTATGAGTAGTAAAGCGTGCACGAGGAAGATTTTGGACAATATTGTCCTCCATGAGAAAAGAACATTCTTGTTGAGACTCCTTCTTCACACAATCTCTTTCAGAAGAAGAATTAAGGATTGCTATGTCCAACTTTCTTAGCACAATATTCTAGTCTAGGAACGTTAAGGGTTTGGGTAAGAAGTCAAACGTTCCACCCTAACAAGTTTCCTCGGGGAGAGTTAAAAATTGTAAGTTAAAATGATGTCCTTTTTCTTAAGAGGAAAAGAATTATGTTTAAGGTAATTCCTTAGTATTGCCTTGCGCATCTCTACTGCGCACCATTTTCGCGTCATTAGCGCGCCTACATAAGCGCGTGCGCGTACAAGACCTGAGAGATTTCCCTCAAACTAAGCTCGATAGCGAAATAAATGCTCCTTTCCTATTAAAGGAGCTCGGTGACCCCCAGTTTTTCTTTTTTTGTGGGGTGGGGGAGATTTGCTAAGAACCGTCTAATAAAGAACATATTTGAAAAAGGAAAAAAGTTTGATAGTAGAACATAATTTTTTTTGGCAAAATAGTTCCATACTGGGTGTATTTTGGCCAAGCCGAGGACTTCAAACTAACCACGAAACTGTCCGAAAAAATGCAATATTCCCGCAACAAGGCAATCAAAAACGGCTTAACTAAAGCAATGCCACTTATGTGAATAAAAGAAGTTTTACTTTCAAGATAAGACTTCATTATGTATGAAGATGATTTGAATTTTTAACGCGCAACCAGTAACAATACTGTATTTTAAAAGCCTGCTAAAGCGTAAACAAGCACAGTGACGTTTTTTTATTGCATTTTTTAATGGTCATATCATGAATGGGAATTACAGGGAAAAAAGATGGAAGAGATCTAAGTTTAAATTAAAAGGTAAATCTCAGCCATGCTAAAAATATTTTCTTTCCCATTAGGTGCTCATTATTCCCAAAAAAATTAAAAATTAATCAAATAAGGTGATTTAAGTCCTAGAATATATAAATAAATTATCCCGGGAAGGAGGGTGGGAGTGGACTCCCGCCCTCCCCCTCCTTCTCCGGGCATGGAGTGGAAGCAGGAGGGTGGGAGTGGACTCCCGCCCTCCCCCTCCTTCTCCGGGCATGGAGTGGAAGCAGGAGGGTGGGAGTGGACTCCCGCCCTCCCCCTCCTTCTCCGGGCATGGAGTGGAAGCAGGAGGGTGGGAGTGGACTCCCGCCCTCCCCCTCCTTCTCCGGGCATGGAGTGGAAGCAGGAGGGTGGGAGTGGACTCCCGCCCTCCCCCTCCTTCTCCGGGCATGGAGTGGAAGCAGGAGGGTGGGAGTGGACTCCCGCCCTCCCCCTCCTTCTCCGGGCATGGAGTGGAAGCAGGAGGGTGGGAGTGGACTCCCGCCCTCCCCCTCCTTCTCCGGGCATGGAGTGGAAGCAGGAGGGTGGGAGTGGACTCCCGCCCTCCCCCTCCTTCTCCGGGCATGGAGTGGAAGCAGGAGGGTGGGAGTGGACTCCCGCCCTCCCCCTCCTTCTCCGGGCATGGAGTGGAAGCAGGAGGGTGGGAGTGGACTCCCGCCCTCCCCCTCCTTCTCCGGGCATGGAGTGGAAGCAGGAGGGTGGGAGTGGACTCCCGCCCTCCCCCTCCTTCTCCGGGCATGGAGTGGAAGCAGGAGGGTGGGAGTGGACTCCCGCCCTCCCCCTCCTTCTCCGGGCATGGAGTGGAAGCAGGAGGGTGGGAGTGGACTCCCGCCCTCCCCCTCCTTCTCCGGGCATGGAGTGGAAGCAGGAGGGTGGGAGTGGACTCCCGCCCTCCCCCTCCTTCTCCGGGCATGGAGTGGAAGCAGGAGGGTGGGAGTGGACTCCCGCCCTCCCCCTCCTTCTCCGGGCATGGAGTGGAAGCAGGAGGGTGGGAGTGGACTCCCGCCCTCCCCCTCCTTCTCCGGGCATGGAGTGGAAGCAGGAGGGTGGGAGTGGACTCCCGCCCTCCCCCTCCTTCTCCGGGCATGGAGTGGAAGCAGGAGGGTGGGAGTGGACTCCCGCCCTCCCCCTCCTTCTCCGGGCATGGAGTGGAAGCAGGAGGGTGGGAGTGGACTCCCGCCCTCCCCCTCCTTCTCCGGGCATGGAGTGGAAGCAGGAGGGTGGGAGTGGACTCCCGCCCTCCCCCTCCTTCTCCGGGCATGGAGTGGAAGCAGGAGGGTGGGAGTGGACTCCCGCCCTCCCCCTCCTTCTCCGGGCATGGAGTGGAAGCAGGAGGGTGGGAGTGGACTCCCGCCCTCCCCCTCCTTCTCCGGGCATGGAGTGGAAGCAGGAGGGTGGGAGTGGACTCCCGCCCTCCCCCTCCTTCTCCGGGCATGGAGTGGAAGCAGGAGGGTGGGAGTGGACTCCCGCCCTCCCCCTCCTTCTCCGGGCATGGAGTGGAAGCAGGAGGGTGGGAGTGGACTCCCGCCCTCCCCCTCCTTCTCCGGGCATGGAGTGGAAGCAGGAGGGTGGGAGTGGACTCCCGCCCTCCCCCTCCTTCTCCGGGCATGGAGTGGAAGCAGGAGGGTGGGAGTGGACTCCCGCCCTCCCCCTCCTTCTCCGGGCATGGAGTGGAAGCAGGAGGGTGGGAGTGGACTCCCGCCCTCCCCCTCCTTCTCCGGGCATGGAGTGGAAGCAGGAGGGTGGGAGTGGACTCCCGCCCTCCCCCTCCTTCTCCGGGCATGGAGTGGAAGCAGGAGGGTGGGAGTGGACTCCCGCCCTCCCCCTCCTTCTCCGGGCATGGAGTGGAAGCAGGAGGGTGGGAGTGGACTTCCCCTCTTTTCTCATTTAGTTTAAAAGATGACAGACACGCAAAAAGCAATACGCGGACACAGCTGTAGGTCACTTGTACCTTTTTGGCTAAGCGGATAGTTATCTTCTGTTCTTTAATAACGTACATAACTGAAAGTGTTTCGGAAAGTTGTAAGAGCTTTCGTTAAGGTAGTCTTTAATAAGCTCTTTAAACATTCTTTACAACAGAAAGAAGTGTAATGTTATCTTGAACTTGTTAATACATAGCTTTGTATAATTTGGTGAAATGGAATTTCCTTGGTTGAATTTGTTTGATTCCTTATTTTTGTAGAATGCTTTCTGTATTCTTTTTCTTCCTTTTGGAAGTGTTTTGTACCTTCAGATTAACAAGATGTAGAAGTTCTCGCTAACTTTAAACTGCACCCATCTTCATTTTCTTATTCACGCCTAATTAGTTTGAAAGTAAAAGTTAACTATGTACCTGAACTTCACAAGTTGAGATTAAATGTACTGAACTTTAGTAACATTTTATTCGAAACAAAAAAAATTGTCAAAATTACTCATCTGGACTTGTCTACAATTCACAAGGTCAGATATTTACGGTCTTAACCGATCGATATAACAGAGGATAAACTAACGACCTGTTGTAAAAAATCTGAGATTATAACTCTGCAGTCTGTACAGTTTTTTAATTATAACCTGCGGGTTTTCGTCTTATTGCTGCTCGTAGAAACACCACAATGGGAAGATGGCTGATTGTTGAAGCATTTTGGATACACATCTCATTCTGCGTACTTCACTGCATTATGGCTCTTGACAGACATTTGCACACATTACACATCTCAGTGGTCTTGCGAATCGTCCATTTCTACAAAATAAACAAAAAAGCAATATGCCCAGTCATTAAAATTTACATTTTCTTCAGCTCAAAGCTTGAACGATAAGATATTCCGAAAAACTATCTCGCCTTCCCTCTTAGTACATAACCTCAGATTTGCGGGGTTTCTATCTCAAAACCAATCTTTAGAACGGTATTTTATAGTAGATATTTTTTTGCTGCAATCGTCAATAATTTATCACGACGAAGCTAAGCATTTTACGCCTGGCAAAGTTCTTTCTGCCGACCAAAGATATTTTCTTTTCGAAACAGAGTTCTTAACTGTAAATTTATGAAGAGCCAGTTCCACCTTTTATTTAGTGTCGGAGAAGCCAAAACATTGCTTTGCAAAACAATCGGTAATAAGATGTTCATGATAACGTCTTACAAGGTTTTAAGGCGATAATTTTTTATTTACTAATCTGTATATTTTCTTTTTTCCCGTCAGTGTACATTTCGTTGATGTCAACAACTTTGAGATAGCAGTCTGTCAAAATTTTGCTAACAATGAGATCAGAAATCGATCAGTCTTACTGAAGTGATCAGTTTTTATGCGCTGTGCCGAGGAGCATATTTGTATCAGCCTTTTGCGCTTGGCGTTATTACGAGTGAAACTAAAATAAAACCTGCAATCTTTAGTTTGCGTTGAAAGCAAAGCCTAGAACATTTAAAATTATGCAGAGCTTGCATTAATGTTCTTTTCTTATGTTAAACTTGAATTGTCGGAAACCCGCAAAGTCATCTAATAAGTTTATGATTTAATGTTCTGTCCCATTCTTGTCACTAGTATTATTGTATTTACAAGTTTTGCAAGTGGCCTGATTCCGAGACTAAAGAAACACAACTACCTTCGCCTGGCTTTCGAGAGGTCAACAACTTAAAATGTTTCCGGGCATTATGCTCACATTGTAATAATTTAGCCGAGACCTTTTTGGTTTAGCCTTTTTTAAATATCAAACATCAATCAGCTGAGAGTCACGAGTCAATGCTTTATATTCGTCCCTAATTATTTTTGGCAGTAGCCATCCAGAAGGAACTATTCATGACTTCTTCAACTTAAAACTTTTCGCGTTGTTCTCGTTAATAACAATCGATTGTATATTGTACTTAGTTTTACTATTATGCATGTAAAAATATTCGCACAAAGTAAAGTCTGGTTCTCATATGCTGCCGACATACCTAGGACATGGCCGCCTGCACGGCCTGGGACAACGCTGCGGCATATGTGAACATTTATCGCCGACACATAATCTGTCCCAGGCATTGACCGCCGGCTTGTCTGCGAAGTCGAGCTGAGTTCAACTTCGCAGGCAAGCCGGCGGTTGTCGGCGATGAAAATATTCTATGTGAACATCATCTGCGGAGATCTGCGGACGCAAAGTATGGCGTAACAATTCCATTTTTCCCACAATTCCTTATTTTCAAAGTGACACATGAAGCATTTCGCGCCAGTTTGAGTACGACGGCGATCCATCGCAGATGCGACGGGGACCCACTGGAACAGATGGCCGAACGTTGTCAGTTGTAACCGGCGACTACGTCGCTGGTAGGTCTGCGGGATATGAGAACCAGGCTTAACAGTCCCGGGGTAACAGTGAATCGCTCGTAGCTCCTTTATTATTCCAAATTAGTTAGGAAAAACACTTCCAAACGTTTTGGCCAAAGTTAAATGTTCTAAATAGAAAGGTCTAGAATTTATCGAAGTCTTAGTAAAAGGAACACCTGAATATGCATTGGTTTGAATTCTCTGTGGGAACTAAGTCATGGGTTTGCATAGCAACCGAGAACATCGCTCATCATTCCGTCTGACACATTCATTGAGAAGTTAAAATCGCCGATGCATTTTCAATGTAATTAAACGACACTCTTTCTTTTCACACCTATTTTCCTTGTTTGGCAGCATGATCAATTGCCCACCATATGCTCAGAAATATCTGATTTAGATCTTCTCCCACAGTTCCTAGTGCTCAAATGGTTTTGTTTTTCTTGTGCACCGTCTGATATTGTTTTATTTTATTTTCGTTTTTGTTTTTTGTTTTTTGTTTTCCTTGAATGAACCTCCCTCTCCCGAAAAAATGTCATCCCCCAACTGATTCATGAAGAAAAAATCCTTCCGGCAATAAGCCCGCACGAATATAAGCCGCCGTAATCTTAAAGAAGGAAATGTATTCTTGTGTTTATAATCCTACTATTTTACAATTTTAAAGTCGTTAGAATATGCGATTTGTAGTATTTATTATATACAAGCTAGTGGTATAACGATTGGTAGCATATTGATAAAATAGGTGCTCAATGAGCACATGTGTCTACGGCCATAGTAAATTTCACTTCAAGGAATGTTCAAGGAATGTTTAGGAGATTCAGCGAGGCAAGTGCTTTCGCTTAGAAAGACTCTACAGGAGAAAAAAGGTGCCTAGGTTTTGGATGAAAGAACCTCGCTGTAGCATGGGGAACCAAATTAAACCAAAATGTGTGACTCGCATAAATAGAAATTATGTATTTATCAATATCTGGTTGTTAGATTGGAATTTTTCTTTAAGTACCGCTCATTATTTTTATAAAAATGTTTAGTGGAACTCTTTGGAAAATCTTTTTTTTGTTGTTGTTTTTTGGACAACGTGTCATACAAGTAAGAATTAATAGTTTCCGGTAAAAATCAGTAAAAAAATAATATTGAAAGTCCCAGCCCAACTATCAGTTCTAAAAATCTTGTGATATATCAAGACATTAACGTTTTTAACAATTTTCCACAATTCAGAAATCGTCACGGTTAGCATGGATTGGTAGGTTACTAGGTGAAACCGAGTGCTCATATGGAAAGTAATCTCGGATGATTATTTTTTAGCTTATGGTGGCTTCAAGTTCTTCTCTCAAATGCAACTATAATGTTGAATCCATAAACAAATGTTTTCCTTACTTATACCGAGAACTTCTCCACAATATTTTTCAAGAACTTGAAAACAAGACCAAGAAAATTTTTTACAGCGAATTTTTACAGTGGAACAATAAGGCTATAACTATTGAAAATTGATCTATTTTTTTCCAGATCCTGGTTCAAGTCGAAATTATACTTTTGTACAAGACGCCCTAAAGGCGAATGGGAACTTTTCAGCTATTTTTAAAGAATCCCAAAACAAGCGCAAGGTCAAAAGAAATTATCTTCACTACGTTCAATTAATTCCTACTATTCCTTCGGAATAAACACAACAAAAGTATTCTCACAGTAAAACACAGCTAAGAGGGTCTCTATAGGGGGAGATCCCTTTGGCGGTCGACAGTTAGGAAAAAGCCGTTTTGACGGTGGATGGTACGACGTTTATAAAACGAAATTAAAGCGCCAATTTGGCTGTAATTTTTCATGAAAAGGTTACAATTTTGCCCATATTTGAATAATCCAATTAGTCCTTTAATTTGTGCATTAAAAATTAAGTGTTTGGTCTTTAACTGTGTCTAATTAGCGCAATAACAATCCCTTTGTTCCCCCTAGACGTGTCAATCGCCTGCTCCCGAGGCTACAAGTTAATGAAACTGTCTGAAAAAAATATATCTATCTGATAAGGAGATATAAGGTTTTGATCACCCTTGGACTGAAGCAGTTAAATTGTAGGCGACTGCAGAAAAAAGCAAATTAATATGAACTTATCTGTAATAAGGTTTCACTGAGTGCCAGTAGTCAGCTTGTTCCAGATCCAACAGCTTGACAATCAAAGATGGCCACACTTTCTATTAGCATATCTCAGATATCTGTGTTTAACCTGGAGAAAAACGAGTAAATGTCAATCAAACAAAGTTCTTTTCGTTCCTTCAGCAAATATCCAGCAACAAATTTCTTTAATTCGCCAAAAAAAATAACACAGATAATTTCATCATGAAAAGTTATAGACTAATGTTAATCCCTGAGAATACTTACACACACATGAACACCATATGTTAACTATTTTGTTCTGATTTGCAATGTAACTTACCGTACATGCAAGTTAAAAAGAATGACAGAAACATTAGTTCTGACGATTTTGCAGTACGCCAAGATAATTCTCTCCGTGGGGTTATAATTTTCTTCAGAAAGATACTTAATATTGTATTGATCTACCTACTACATAAATTATATGATCACTCTTAGGTTGGAAGCACTAAACGGTAAATGGCTGCAGAAGAACCCGACAACAAACGAGTATCTTACCTTGTACCAGAGTCCAAGAGCTGTGTACATGCATTCCAAAATGGCTACACTCTCTTCAAATACATCTCAGATATCTTTTTTCAATCTGGCAAAAGAGGAGGAAGCACCAATGAATGAGTTATTTTGCTTTCAATAAGTTTAATTTTCTTTGCTATATAGTCGTGTTAGCAAGGCTAGAAAACAGCTAGCAAATCATTCTTGTCCATGCAGAGATTATACATTCAAACGAGGCTTATCCTAGCTAATACATGTATTACTGATTTACCAAAACGTTGGTCTGCCAACCACAAAATCACAAACTGACGTGTTCAGAACTTGTTCTTACTACGCGAGGGCAATTCTCTATAACTGAAACTGATTCCCTTTCATCCTTGGCAAATGTATTGTTAATTATTTAAGATAAATCGAAATCTTAAAATTTTAGACGACGGAAGAGAGCAAGAATTCGGCGATGGACTTAAGGCCTACTCTGGGGCCTTAAGCTGCCTAAGGTCGCCGTCGTTTATTTAAGCAATAGACCACAAGTTTCTATGGGTTATAGGCTGATAAACCACGCGGGATGCTGGTAGAACTCACGAGAAAAATTTGTAAATCACGAGCCGCAGGCGAGTGGTTTACGAATTCTTCGAGTGTTCTACCAACATCCCAAGTGGTTTATCAGCCTATAACCCATAGAAACTTGTGGTCTATTGCCTTTATATAATAACTCAGAAGACGCGCGATGTTCCCATGGGTTTACCGGCACAATAACCCATAGCTGATTGACCAATCAGAGCGCGTGCATTGATTTGGTTATGATGTAAATATTTATATATTGCAAGAGATTATGTTGATAATAATAATAATAATAATAATAATAATAATAATAATAACAATAATAATAATAATAATAATAATAATAAATAGATTTATATAGCGCCATATCCTTACTGCTCTATGGCGCTTTACAATACTGTATTAAAAAATAATAACTACATGAAAAAGATTATATGGATCATTAAAAAGATAATTAAGACATAAATCACACGAAACCACAAAATATTTGAAAAAAAGGCTTTTTTGAAAAGTTAAGTCTTCAGACATTTCTTAAAAGTAGGTAAAGAAAAACCAGGCTGTCTCATATGAATGGGCAGAGCATTCCACAACCGTGGGGCAGCCACTGCGAAAGCTCTGTCACCATAAGACTTCTGAATAGACCTTGGGACAACCAGAAGAGACTGATTGGATGCATGACCCGAGACTACGACTGGGGATATACGGTGTTAGCAAATCACTAATATAAGAAGGGGCTAAATCATTCAGAGATTTAAAAACCAACAAGATCTTAAAAACAATGCGATGCTCCACTGGTAACCAATCGAGCTCAAAAAGTAATGGTGAAGTATGACCAAATTTAGCATAACGCTTAACAAGACGAGCGGCGCAGTTCTGTACGGACTGTAGCCTGGTACAGACTGTAGACTGGTGTTTTGGTAGTCCGTATAAAAGGGCATTCCCATTATCTAACCTGCAAGTTATAAATGATTTTAAAAGTATATGGAGAGACTGTTGCTAAGTTTAGGTTTGTATCACTCGAGTGAAATTAAGTCGCCTCAAGTCGCCTTAAGTTATCGCGACTAAAGGTCCTAGAGTAGCCTGACTTGCCCGAAATAAGATGTTGTCAGTAGTCAACTTCTGTTCGCGTCTACCAGAAAGAAACTGCAATCCACGTCACTTTCTTTAAAGAATTCTCAGTTATATCTGTGTTCAATCTGGAGAAAAGCAGAAAAGACGTAAATGAATTAATATCCAGTTGGGCAAATGTTATTACTTCGCTTAACAATCTTACATGTTTCAGTTTTACATCTACGAACCCAGGCCATAATCTCCTCATGAAAACTTATTGTTCATTCGTACAAATCGTGAATATCCGAACTATTTCTAAATAAATTCAGAAATAAAAAAATAAACAAACTTAACTTGTCAGTTCGGACAGTGCGAAGCGCGCGTGGGTTAGAAGTAGAATGCAAATGATTATATCCCCCACGAGGCTCGTACAACATTAGCGTGTTCCGAGAGAACTAGAGTGAATTTAAGCGAAGTTTTCGTTTGAAAAATGTCTTTTAGGAACACCGGCTGTTTTAGAAAGTGTTTTAAGGAAATCGTCCGCAATTCCGGTTTGTTTGTCCGAGTCTTGCCTGAGTCATGACGTCACTCCCGCCCTTTGCTATTCGGCGCCACACAAAGACAATTCCCTCTGTGTATCGTTAAGAAACCCTTACGATAAAAATTACCACAGAACATTTATTGCCAGAAGTGTGATCACTCATAAAGGCTCAAACGGTTGTTTAACGGTGAAAGTTACTTTGTGCCAGAGTAAGGTAAAGTCTGGATACGAACCTAGTGGCTCATCAGGCCGGAGCTTATCCCGGTTTCAGTAGCATGAAGCGACTAGGAGTATTTCTACTCCCCCCTGGATGGGATGCTAGTCCATCGCAGGGTTACCCCCAGCATCAAATTCGCTGGTACCCATTTATACACCTGGGTGGAGAGAGGCACTGTGAGAGTGAAGTGTCTTGCCCAAGAACACAACACAATGTCCCAGGCCAGGGCTCGAACCCGGAGCGCTCGCTCCAGAGTCGAGCGCACTAACCATGAGGCCACCGCGCCCCACACTTTGTGCCAGAGTGCACAAACAAAATCGCATTTGCTATATGGTTTTTTTAGTCACAAAGCTAGAAAATGGCAACCACATTTTGTCTGTCAACAAATTTAACATCCAAATATATAAAGCCTTAAAACACGGTTAAGTTCACGAGTAAACTAGACTTACCCGAAATAAGATGTTGTCAATAGCAGTCACTTCACAAGCAGCATACTGAATTCCAAAATACGTTGCACTTTTTTCAAGCATATCTTAGCTGTCTGTGTTCAACCTGGAGAAATGAGAAGAAATGTCAATGAAGAAGTTATTTTCTCTGTTTTTCTCTGCTTGAGCAAATTTCCAAATTTCGTTAATTCGCCAAAAAAAAAACAATAAAGATATCTGATGTCTTGGACGACTTCTAACAAAAATGCCTTTCACTACTACGTTTTTATATTTGTAAGACCATAACTGAAGGTGAACTGAATCTCGTTAATTATGGGAAACAATACACTCGCGAAATTCAAGAATGCCTAAACCCAAATGAAAAGTCCTACGTTACAATGTTCATAGCTGGGTCACAATTTAACATATCGAGCAAAATATCACAATATTTACTTTTTATTTTGAGATAATCCCCTCCCCCGGGTATTGATATTCTTCCTTAAGAACTACTTAAGAAAATATATCAGAATGCTAAGGAGACATATGCGGTATGTTACGATCACTTCTGGGTTGAAGAAGTTAAACAGTAAACTACAGTAAAAGGCTGCAAAAGGAATGAGAAACTAGAATGGACTTATCTGAAATACGATATTGAGCCAGGGTCTAAGAGCTAAACAATGCAATCCAAATTGACTACGCTTTCTTCAAATCAGTATTGCAGACATCCTGAATTCAATCTGCAAAAAGAAGTAGACATCAACGAATTATGTTAGTTTGCTTTTACTGAGAGATAGTTTCATAGATTCTAAAAATGGTTTGAAATGACGTTTACAGCGTAATTTCCTAATTTGCCATTTGGTTTTGTGGCAACAACTATAACAATCTTTATTCGTGTTTTACAATAACAAAATAAATACAGTAAGAAAGTTGAAAAAAGGAAAGGGCACGGCCACTTAGAAATAGCTTAAGTTAATCGAGCTAAGTGGCTGTGCCAAGCGGAAAGAAATTGCAAATGAGGCACTGGACATAAAACATTGGACATGATTTCTATTCACGCGCACATACACTATAAAGCTGGAACATAGCTATAACAATTTTGTTAGGGTAAGGACAGAAGGCTTTGTTCACCCAAGATAAACTTAGAAAAAATTTAAAATTTGGAAGTTCTGAAATTTTCGTGGAACATGACTTAACGATTTTCTTCATAGAGAACTTGGTCATGTATTGACCGAATATTTTGAAATAATAAGGAGGCATATATTCTTTTTTGAAGTGAAACCGTTAAATTAGATAAGGAAATACGATGGACTTGTCTGAAAAAATACGATCTCAACTTGTGGCCGAGGTTTCAAGCAGTAAACTGCAATCCAAAATGGTTGCACTTTTTCACAGCACACTTAGTTCTGAGCTTGAAGATAAACGAGGTAACATCCATAATTAATTCGAAGACCAACATTTTTCTTTCATTTAGCAAATTTGTAGTCGCGCTTACATCAGCAAACTCAAGATACTCATTTTGCAGGGAGTCGCTAAACTGGCAATGACGCCTTTTGAGGTCTCCTCGAAATTTTCTGTTATATTAATTAAATTAGTCTTTTTGTACTGACTGATTATAGTAAGAATGTAATTGCAAATAACATTTTAAAATAGGCCATTTCCGAATTATCTTGAGCCTCTTTCTCAGAGCGAGTCTTGGTGCTCATCCTTTCATATGAAAATGAGATTTCATTCACATGCAAATTAAACTCATTTCCATGTGAATGAAATCTCATTTTCATATGAAAGGATGGGCACCAAGACTCGCTTTGAGAAAGAGGTTAAAGGTAATTCGGAAATGGCCTAGTAACATTTAGTTTTGTGAATTTCGTCCTATATCAACGCAATAAATTCCCCTCTGCTGCAATGTTTCAGTTTTTACACTTCTCGCGGTGAATCGACACGGAAAGAACATATGCTAGATTTTATCACGCTTTATCCCGCTTAGAATGAACACTGGCCGTTAGACTGGAAGAAACGAGAAAACTATGATGTACTTATCTGAAATAAGATGTTGCCACAACCAGCTGGTTTCGGAGTCCGAGAAATTCACCTGTCCACAATATAGTTGCACTTTCCTTGAACTTATAAATATCAATTCAGCCTGGAAAAAAATTACGTGAAATAAATATAGTAAGTGCAAATTGTCGAAGTTTTCGTGTTTATGTGTCCTAAAACTGTCACCGTTTTTGAAGAAAAGATTCCAGACCAAATCAGATTGACTGCTTTGGTTTGTTTCGCTTGTTTAGCTCAAGAATGGCCACTTTGCATAATAGCATAAACGTCTATCGACAGGAACAATCTACTGCAACGGGCGTTTTAAAGCATATGAAACGGGCACTTAATGTGGGATACAAAACTAAAGATGAATTTTAAAAGCCACTGGAATAACTACAGTTTGCGCTCATGAACAAAAACAGGACCGTTTTACAAATGAAACATGATATCTTTCAAAAAGCGAAATTCAACTGAGCAGCCTGGCTCCAAGAGTTCAACAGCTAGAAATTTAACTGACATTATGGTCACATTTTGATACTTTAACCTAGAAAATGTTTGAACTCCCAAATTTCAGACGATTGTAATTCTACTCTTTTTTACCAAAGAATTTCTTATTCGAGCCCTTAAAGTATCAAACATCAATCGTCTGAAAGTCACAGGTCCGATGCTTCATCTTCCTTAATTATATTTGGCCAGAAGAAACTGAAACCAGATTTCAGGTTTTCGCGTTGTTCTCGTTAACAATAATCGATTGTATATTGTGCTCAGTTTTACTATTACGCATGTAACTAATCAGTCCAATCAGCAACACAAACGACGAAATTTCACTAATGATGAATGAACGTACTGAAGAGAACGCCATCCGAGAGCCGTTGCACAAAATCCCGCACGCTTTGACAAATGGCCGAGGGAAGGTTTGCTTCTGTTTGCTCAGTTCAAGAATTTATTTACAACAAGAAAACAAAAATACAGCTCAAAAAACTGAACAAGATGTTAGATCGCTCGAAAGATTTTTGAAAACGAAGGACGAAGACAGGAAAATTGAATTTTTCTCAGCCGTCGATTTGAACGAATCACTCCAGCCAATTTATCATCTCCGTCAGCACTAATGATGGCACCGAGTACGATTATGGAAAAGCAGTAAAATTGCAGCTCTTGATATAAGCGATTTTGCAAAAGTGAGAGTGAAAAAGGTCGATTGTTTTCCAAAGCACCTGTACACTGAGGAAGTGTTACCGAACACTATGATATCTGCGGGACAAGCTGCTTGCACTTCAAACCAGATGTGCCACAACGAAAATAAATCTTGGCAAAGGAGCATAGAAAGTCAAACGGACTCGCCTTGTTGTGGTGTGCTTTCAAGTGAACACAATGCATGGTACGCTTACTCAGCCCCCAGGGGATTATAAAGAGGGTGAAGGCATCATTATGATGAGCAAGACTGAGTGGTTTACAGTTTGCTTCATTTGCATTTAACCTTAATTCCCAGTTTTAATAAATTCGAATTCTTCTGTCTTAAATAGGCCCTTTGCAGGATCCGGTCACATGGTACGGAATAAATTACGCTGGGACGCAAATGACGCAGTGGGACTTCCAAAACAAAGGAAAGTCGGGCTGGAACTCGTACCAGTCCAGCCCGACTTTCCTTTGTTTTGGAAGTCCCACTGCGTCATTTTGATATATTCAAGTTTTTATTTTCTTCTTGGCTACTGTTAACCAAAATATTTCAAATTTAGTCCAAATATGTTGAGAAGGACCATCAATAAAAGAAATGTTCTAATGTTTCTCGAGAGGTTTGACATAACGTGCAAAGATCACTTTGAATCCTTCCGATTTTTACTACATGTAATTGTCAGTATAAGTCCTTTTCGAGTCTTTTCTGGTCTTCACTTAAAATTTGACATCAGTTAAAAGAAACCTCTTGAATATTTGGCTCTTTCTTGAATAAGAAAAGCAATAAAAGTTTCTACTCTTGCTCGAAATAGGATCAAAATCTTTGTTACCACATTTTAACTCATGTGTATTTAAAACGTTTCTATCGACGTTATGATACTTCGGTGCAGAGCAACGAACAGCAGACCACGTCAAGTAATTTAAGCCTATTGCGGGTCCCTTGTCCTTTGCTAAGGATTCCACATTGTTCCGAGAAAACATTAAATTACTGATAAGAATTACACCAGCATTACTATAATTATGATAAGAGATCGGTTTGCCGTCTATCTATACATTACATTTATTCCAAATTATAGAATGAGAAGCTTAAGAATCCGTTCAAAAATTTCAGCGAAATTCAGACCACCAAGGAAGGAACTCTAAATAAAAATTCGAATCAATATGATAATCATTAATATTCTAGTTGCAGTGAAAAAAACTCCAAAAGGTTTGAACAGATGTCTAAGACAGCTTTTCCATGGAGATGGCTCAGGATTGAAAATTTTCGAAATCCATGCCAATTTAAGGGACTGCAGTGGTTCAAGTCTCTAGATCAGTAAGATTTAACCCACCATAGTCAGAACTATTAATTGTAGCTCTTCTGGTTATTTTATCAGGCCCTTTCCACAAGAATTTATGTATTATCGCTCGAATCAGCGATATAAATTATGAGGGAGGTGAGAGGATAGAAAATATATATACCAAATTAGGGAGAAGATGAATTTTAATGATAGATACTTTACCAAATAAAGAGAGGCCTCTCCCGCACTGCTAATGTATTTGTTTTTAATTTCGGTCATCTTGACGTGAACGTTTCTCTGACAATACACTTCTCCGTTATAACTAAAGTGTACCCCAAGAGCGTTTACGCTTTTACACCATTTTCAAGATAGGGGTATCTCGGGGTTGTCACGGCACGAACCAATCCACGTTGCCTTTCTTTTAGTATAAGTAACCTTTAAACCTGATAGTTTTCCAAAACGATCAAGTAATTTAAAGAGATTTTGTGCGGGGTTAAATCAGATAGAAAAGCAGTGAGGTCGTCTGCGTATTAAACAATTTTCCATTCCTCTAAATCTAATTTAGTTCATTCTAGCTACTTAGTCAGTCTTCGTGCTTGACCGCATTGTTTCTAATCTTTCGTTATAACGGCTTGTATGCATATAATCGTAAAATGTTTTACCTAGAAAATGGCAGGCAAATTTTGTCTGTGAACAAATTTAACATCCAAATATAAAAAGGAAGGCCCATATATAAATATGATTAGGTTCACTAATAAAATATACTTACCTGAGATAAGCTGTTGTCAACAGCAGTCACTTCACAAGCAGCATACTGAATTCCAAAATACGTTGCGCTTTTTTCAAGCATATCTTGGCTGTCTGTGTTCAACCTGGAGAAATCAGAGGAAATGTCAATAAAGAAGTTATTTTCTTTGTTTGAGCAAATTTCCAAATTTCATTAATTGGCCAAAAAAAAGCAATAAGACAACTGATGTCTTGGACGATTTGTAACCAAAATGCCTTTACTGCGTTTTTTATTTGAAAAACCATAACTGAAGGTGAACTGAATCTCGTTAGAATGCCTAAACCCATATGAAGTCCTACGTTATAAAAGGTAAAGTCTGCATACGAGCCAAGTGGCCCATCAGGCCGGAGCTTATCCCGGTTTCCGTAGCATGAAGCGACTAGGAATATTTCTACTCCCCCCTGGATGGGATGCTAGTCCATCGCAGGGTTACCCCCAGCATTAAATTCGCCGGTACCCATTTATACACCTGGGTGGAGAGAGGCACCGTGAGAGTGAAGTGTCTTGCCTAAGAACACAACGCAATGTCTCCGGCCAGGGATCGAACCCGGAGCGCTCGCTGTTAAATGGGTCACAATTTAACATAAAGAGAGGCCTCTGATTTTGTACCCTTTCCTCGGGTTCTCGTGCTGCTGCCTTAGAAGAAGAATACGAGTTTTCACATATTTTTTGGCCACATCTAATGGTTTCTCGTATCTGGCGTAGCGCAGGTTCTAATTGTTGTAATTTGCAACGATATAGATTATGTTGTAAGACGGAATGCATCTATATCAGATGACTGACTGAGGCATCGATCCTCAATAAACTATTCACATTGAATGTCTCGTGTTAGTGTAGTCAGAACAAATCGTAACAGCTCGTTTTCTTGCTCTTTGTTTTCCCGGGGTACAAGTCGCGTCAATTAACTTGTTTCAAGTCCTCATTAGTACCTTGTTTTTACTATTCGTGTTCTTGGTCATTTTAATTGCTCACGTTTTGGTTTGAAAGCCACTGTAATGCTAGTTCAGGTAATTTCGAGCTACATCAAGACAATGCCCTTGATATTAGAAATCTTTTCTTTCCTAGTCGATTTATAAGTTACTACAATTCTCCCCAGCCCCGAATATGAGCTTAGACAACCATAAACGATTTTAATTTAGCTTAAGCTTCTGATGAAAAAGTGCTCAACTGTTGGAGTGTTGTTGTTTTTCATAGCAATATATCCATATTTCAGTAAAAGGTTACAACCTTTACGATTTTATCAGAAATTCGTCTAAGACCAATTTGGTATTACAGGGTGTAACATGTCATTTTACGCACAACTCAATGTTTCCATGGCAGCAGTGTTTTGAAGCGCAAGTTTTTTTTCAAATTGCGTTTTGTATTAACAACACTCGACTTTCATGCCGTTATCTTCGTATTTTTTAATTATAGGCTACTAGGTTACTGATTTTGATTAATTTTGAGCCTTTTTTGATGATTTCACTCCAGTCTGATGATTTGAGAAAGCGTGATATTCCAAATGGTGGCCGTATGGATATCATGACGCAATTATCTTGTGAGTATGATGTTATCACCTCGTGTTGCTCTCATCTCGAAAGAAATGTTGTTAAACGTACTATATACCATCTAACTTTCATCATCATTGCTTGGATATTCTTGAAGTTATGATGGGAGGGAGAAGACTTGCTCCGGTTGTAGAAAAAAGACAGGTCTGAATAGGGTTGAACGAGCATCATCCCCGGCTCACAACAAAACATTCTTAGTGTATTTCACAGATTTATTTAAAAGCTAAGAGGATGATGGCTTCCAATCTCCTTCAAGCAGGTCCTATCATATGTTTTTCGGTTCAATACCCTCAAAGGTGCACTGATTGCTCTAATGATCAGGAGAGGAGGATCATTTAATTGTTAAACATCCTGCACAACAAAAGTCTATTCCTGAAATTAAAGGCAAAACAGTCACCCCACTGGCCATCGGCGAACACGAAAGACAAAATTTCAATCAGAAATTGGAAGATTTGCTGGACTGCATGTTCAAGTCTCCGAAATTAGGCTGTACGGTTTTCAAAGAAAGCAATCCCTAAGTCAACTAATAAGAGCAAATTAAACTCGAGTATTTTACAGTGTTGGACAGCTCCAGAAGTTTGTCCAATAAAAATAAGAAGAGTCCTTGTGATCTTGCGAGACGCTTTTTAGAGACAAAAAGCATGGTTTTGTCGCAATTTACTAGCAATCGATTCAAAGAAAACCATTCACCAACGGCATTTAGGTCTTCTTGTATGGTGGATTGAATAGTTTGAACGCATCTCCCGGCTAAAAATAAAGCAGTACCATCAGCATACAAGACTATTTTACAGCGATGAACTTCTTCTGGTAAATTTGACTGCATAAACGGAACAACCAATGATACAGCTTATTTGAATTTTTAAAGTAAGGAAAATTCTGTTGCAGTTTTAAATCTTGAAACTTGGTAGCGTTCTCAGCGGTTCAATCAATCGGCCATTAGAAGCCAGCTTGAGAGAGGGACAGCAGTTTTTCCGTTATATTGTGCTATGGAATCTTGTCAATGTGGGTGTGTTGACGTGTTTATAATTTCAAGAGACAAATTTCACTATTTAACGTATATGAACAGCACAATGTGGTGAGGATTAAAAAACCATGAATGTTCAGATGAAACTTGACTACCTGCTTCGAAAACTGAGAAGATAGCTCACCAGCGTAATGCATGAGAGAAGCAATCCTGAAGCCAAGAACAGAATCAATTCCTATGGAAAAAATGTATAGACCAAAAATACCATAATTAGCTAACTGTGTCACCTTTCTCCCATACATGGAATATGAAATGTCAGTTTCAAGCAAGGAAAGACATCTACTACGGCGGTTGCCCACCAAATATGGAATTAAACAAATTGTAATAGAAGAACTTAGGTAGACAACTCACGACACGTAACAAAATTTTTAACCTACAGTTCTACGACTGCATAAACGAAATGTTAACTGGTAACTCCGTGTTTCGACAACACAGCATTGATTTCTTTGGCGTCAAAGATTTGTACCTCAAAGTCCTCACGGCAGCAGAATAGATATGTTAAACTCTCAAACAGTTTAAGTGCCAGCTAGCGAAAGAAACGGAAAACTAACAACTAGCCGGATAAATAGCAACTCAGAGAAAAAGATGACGATTCACCTTCAAAGGACAACGTCGACCAACAACAAAATGGGTGTGTCGTTTGGCAGTTATCTACATGCCCTTATTAAAATTCATGTTTCTGAGCACAAGAAATCCGTGGTATGCATTATGCTCCTTTTCTGTGTGTTTCTTGATTTGTACAATGCGGCGACGAGAAAACACGCCCTCCAATGTTTACTGAGGAAGAGGAATGTTATTTTTACGATAAATGATTGCTCCCTGATTTCGCAAGGTTTTGAAATTTTAAACCGTTATTAAATATGCAAAGTGATAAATTGTATGTACAAGGTGATCACGGCGCTAACTGCAACCGTGACAGTTTTATCACGTCCAATGCAACTTTCGTTTCGTTCGGTAAACGGAAATTGGGCGAATAGAGGTTCGAGATTTTCGAAAAAAAAAACAGCTTTTTTATTCTCATCCCAATACTGGACTGCCTTTCAATTGCGAGCCAGAGATTCATTTTACTCTGCACCTTTGCTTAAATTTCAAAATAGAGAAGCACATAGCTAGGGCTGGTGTGGACCAGCACTTGGCGCTTCTATATGTATGTAGTTATTGTACTAAGTGTAATTTGTTTAGTCGTTACTTGGTTAGGCATTGCTGCGTCAATCATTTTTTTGCAATGACTGTCATTATGCTGCTATTGTTACTTAATTTTATTGTTTCTGAAATGTATATCACCAGAATGCGGTTTCTGAGGTGGTATTAAACCAGTCTCTATCCTGGTCCCGGTTGTTCGAAAGCCGATTAGCACTAACCCACGATTAAATCATCCTAATCCACGGAATAAATGTGTTCCTCGAAGCTCGATTAGCACTATCCAAGTATTAAACTAGGGTTAAATTTAACACACCTAGCAAGTTCAAGTTCAAGTTCATTTATTCACACTATTCAATTACAATACAACAACAATAAAGGATAAAAAAGAAGTAAAAAACAGCGCTGATGATACATTGAGCTAAACATAACAATGGGAAAAGTGTGTAGCAGCCAAAGGAGCAAAGCTTTCGAGTTGGCTGCTACCACAGAACAATTAAAAGTGGGTAGAGGTTATACAGAATTTATAAAAACTAATTGTATAAAAGCTCTGGTTAGATTAATTACATTGAAAAGGAAGAGTATAAATGAGTAACAATAACTACTTAAATTAAATAATTAAATAAATAGAGCCAAAAATAGATTGAAGTTATTCAACATGCCTGATTTTCGAGTAGAAAGAATTTGTATTCTTTTTTAAAACTGTTGAATTCGAGACACTTAATTTTCATGGGTATTGTTTCCCAGATCTGCGATGCCGCTACACTAAACCTTGCCAGGCCATAATTAGTTCTAGAATATGGTCTGTGAAGGTTTTGATTAGAGGCATATCTAGTATTATAATGATGGACAGCCGAAGCTGGTTGAGCTAAATCATAGAGGGCAGGAGGTATATCCTTTTTCCTATATTGTAATTTATGCACAAGAGTGCCAATTTTTAATTTGAAAACAATGATTCTCTAGCTTTAAGATTTCTAATAGCGTAAAGTACGGTGTGGGACTTTCTCTCTTATTTGCAAAGATGATGCAGCGAATACAGCGATTTTGACTTATTTTGATTTTATTTAATTTAGTTTGGTATGCGGTACCCCAGCTCATTAATCCATATGTCAGATAGGGATATATGAGAGTGTAGTACAGTTGTTTGAGTGTACTCATAGGTACATAATATCTAAGTTTAAATAAAATTCCAATGTTTTTTGTTATTTTGTTATTAATGTGCTGGAGCTGAGCATCCCATTTTAGATGTTTATCAATAAAGACCCCTAAGTATTTAATTTGAGACTTTTGCTCTACATTACACACTGTTATTCTAATATTTGTTTTCTTCTTAGGTAAAGCAATTATCATATAATTAGTCTTTTTAAAATTAATGGACAGCATATTTGCTGCACAAAATTTTAAGACCTTTCCAAGTTCTTCATTAATAACTGATTGTAACTGCTCTGGGTCTCTTGAAGAATAAAACATATTTGTATCATCTGCAAAAATCCTAAAAGTTAACTCCTTAGAAGACCTTGGCAAATCATTAATATACAATAGAAACAGTAGTGGACCTAATGTGGAGCCTTGAGGTACACCACATGTAATGGTTTTCAGGCTAGATTCTACATTACCAATTTTAACATATTGTTTACGATTAGTTATGTAGCCTGAAAACCATGCATGGGGGAGTCCTCGGATTCCATATTTATACAATTTTTCTAAGAGAATATGGTGGTTAATTGTATCGAAGGCCTTGAAAAAGTCTAAAAAGATACCACATGTTACTTTTTGATCATCGACTGCCGACTTTAATTTCTCTACAGTTTCTAGAATTGCATATTCAGTGGAGCAATATCCCTTTCTAAAACCAAACTGGAAGTTATATAATAGACACTCTTTTTCTAGATAGGACATAAGTTGGTCATACACTAATCTTTCCAGTACTTTGCTAAAGGGAGAAATAACTGCTATTGGCCTATAATTTCCTAACTCAGATATACTACCACTTTTGAATATTGGAGTTACTTTTGATATTTTAAAGATTTCAGGAAACTCCCCTGATAATATTGACTCATTATATATTTCAGTAAAGGGTGCAGAGAGTTGTCCACTTGCAAGTTTAATAAGTTTGTTAGGAACATTGAGGGATGCTTTGTTTTCTTTCAGTCCAGAAAATAATGTAAACACTTGTGTCTGGGTTACAGGAGCAAGGTAGAAGCTGTTTGATGGCGTAGATTCTATATATTGCAAAGGGTCTGTATGATCAGTTTTGATTTCCTTTGCTAAAGATGGTCCAATATTTACAAAAAAGTTATTAAATAATTCAGCAATATCCCTTTCTTGTGTATAAGTCCTATCATTGTGGGTAATTCTTGTGGGTTGGGTTTGACCTTTGGTTTTCCTTTTAACAAGAGTACCAATAAGTTTCCAAGTTTGCTTAAGATTATCTTTGTGCTTTAAAAATTGCATGCTGTAGTATTCAGTTTTACTTTTATTCTTAAGATGTGAAAGAATAGCTGCATAATGCTTATATTCCCCAACTTTTTGAGAGTCCTTGCTTAAGAAATATGAACGGTACATTTTCTGTGTCCTTTTTACCGACTTTAAGATACCTTTAGTGAGCCATGGTTTATTAAGTTGTCTTTGCTTGTTTTGACTAGCCAGCTTGATGGGTGCATGTTTATCTATAATTTTATTCAGGGTGTTGATCGTCTCCTGTACCTTTTCATTAAGATTCTTTTCTGGTTTGAGGATTTCACGCCAATCAATAAGTTTTATATCATCTAAATATAGATCTTTGTTAAATTAAGAGTAGTCTCGAAAATATTTTTTATTACTATTATTCCGTGTAGGCTGGGTTCTAACTATGCAGAAAACTGGGAGGTGATCTGTTATATCTACTGTTAGAATTCCTGCTGTAAAATTTTGTAAACAATTTGTATATATGATCAATAAGCGTTGCTGTATGATCAGTAAGCCTCGTGGGTTTGGTAATAATCGGCAAGATGTTGTTAGTATAAAGCATATCTAAGAACTCTTCAGGTTGAGCATGTTCATTAAATTTGAGGAAATTTATATTCATATCTCCAAAGATGTAGATTTCATGTCTATTGTGATTAATTGTTTTGATTATATCATTTAGTTGGTTACGAAACTGTTATAAGTTACAAGTGGGATGCTTGTAGATACAACCTATTATGATTTTCCTTTTACCTTTGCCAGCATCAATTTCTGCCCAGCAGGATTCCACTTGTGCTATCTCAAATTTAATATCAGGTCTAGGTACAGCTTTAAGACTATTTGCAATATATAAAGCAGCTCCACCTGCGTTTGTTAACGAGTCCGTGTGGAAAAAATTATAGCCTTTGATATTAACATTAGATATAGACGTCTCACCTAATTTAGTTTCTGTAATTCCAAGTATATCCAGCTTGGAGTCAAAGGAGCATAATAGTTCTTCTAATAGATTTAAGTTTTTAGATAAACTTCTGATGTTGCAGTGAAGGATTGAAAAAGACTTTACATCTGAATTCACTGACTAACATTTTATTAAAGCCGCGGACTGAGTAATATTCTGAGCAGGGAGTATTTAACATTAAGTCTGGGTCGCTTTCGCTTTTAGCGAGATGGATTAACTCGCTAATCGGATGAAAAAGCAGACAAACAAATCAAAAATGGCGGACTTACAGTTTGTTGATTTTCCTTTTATGCCTGGCCCAGTAAGGAAAGAAATGCAGTTTAAGCAACCTTGCGACTTTTCCAAAATAGATGTTACTACTCTCTCAGGGATGAGCTATCCCGTGGCCGGTTTTCCCGCGGTTTTTCACAACGCGGACGGACCGATGTTCGGCGATCCGCAAAATGTTTTACACAAAGAGGGCGAGGCGAGAAATCATGAAAAATTTCAACATTTCAGTTCTCAGAGGTAGAAATCGTTGCTTCCCAGCCGCTGTAATGTAAAAGGACAGATCAATGGTGGAATTAAAGGCTTTTCTTGCTTGATAAAGGCGAGTATTATGGACAAAATATTGTTAAAGTTTCATTTACTGTCGACCTTGATTGTTTTTCAAAAAGTTGTTTACAGTTTATTTCATTCGGCATAATTTAGACAATCAATCTCCGCTTTAACTTCTTTTCTTAGTTTATGGCTTTCCTCTTTTCTTGAATTTTCCCCTAGCCAAACTTGCTTTATTAATCCATCTGAATAAAGCCTGTTCTAAATTTCTAAATTACAAAGAAGTAGGGCTGAAAATTAGACTGGTAACCATTTTCAAGAGCTCACTGATTTTCCGCCTGTTCATGAATCAGTGAACCAGTGTTTATCTTGCACAGATTTTTTTATCACGACTCTCATTTTAATTTCAGCATTTTTATTGGTTCTTGCATACCTTGTTTAAATTTAACAGGCTGTAATGTAAACCTATTTTTCCTATCGCTTCCCGCCTCGACTAGCCAGTGCTATTTGCGGGAAGCGACCACTTTGTATTTTTCTTTTGTCAAATAGTAAATAAAGTTGAAAGTTGAAAGCAATGTAGTTGACATAAAAGAATTTTACTTTCTTTTTCTTTTTACTCAACAACAAGTTTGCATCAATTTTGTAGGAGCCGTCATCACTTCCCTCCCCTGCTGGTCCTAGTACTTCATCATCCCCCCATCACAGACCGGTTGATGTCGGTCGATATGTCGGCCGAGTTTCCGCCGATATATCGGCCGATTATCGCTCGAGATATCGGCCGACTGTCGGTCGACATACCGGCCGATAGTATCGACCGATACTATGTCGATATAGATGCACATGATCCGCGAATGTCGGTAAATTATCGGCCAACTGTCGGCCGAGTGGCGGTGAAGTGTAAAGACATATTAAGTAATTTAACAAACTCGCCACGCAACAGGAACAGGTTGATAATGACAAAGGGTTTGTGGAAGCCACTCTTCCATCAGAGAATGAGGATCAAGATGAGCAGAATTTGGTTCTTCAAGCTCTGAGGAAGAGGAAGAAAGTGATGAGAACGATTATGACGCGTTGCTACGGGGAGGAGAGCAACACGCTTTCTGTTATGAACTGCACAAGGTGAAAGGTGATCTCATTTAATAATGCCTGGCGTATTTTTTAGCGTGGGGAGGGTCATAACTTTTTTGGGTCATACAAAGGGGAAGTTGATAGCTTTTACTGCAGTAAATTGGCGGAAGGCATAAAGTATGGGTGTATCTCGGGACATAATAGTGAGGTCTTACACCTAGTCCTGCTACCCCACATACCGCTGATCAGTAAGTACTCTGGATTTGTCTCCAGGCCCCAGATGGTCGTAGGCTGGATAACGCTATCCACCAGTCCCCGGTTGTTCGAAAGGTGGAAAACGCTATTCACAGAATAAATCACTATCCATTGTATAGCGTGGTTTGTTTTGGTAACACTTATCCACTGGATAGAGATTCATCCGGTGGATAGCGTTATCCAGCCTTTGAACAATTGGGCCAGGCCTGGGTTGTTCGAAAGGTGGATAATGCTATCCAACGGATAAGCCACTATCCAGAGGATAGCGCGGTTCACGGTTTTGTTAACACTTATCTATTGGGTAGAGATTTATCCGGTGAATAGCGTTATCTAGCCTTTAGGCAACTAGGGCCAGATAAATCGCTATCCAGCGGATAAGTGTAAACAAACAAACCACGCTATCCGCTGGATAGTGATTTATCCGTAGATAGCGTTATCCACCTTTCGAACAACCCGGGCGAGTACTCTAAAAGTCGGAAGTCAATGGCAAAAATGGACTACAGAGATTGATTATCATTCAAATAAAGCCAAGAAATGCATTTAGAAGCAGCAAAGCTTCTAAAATTTCAAAGACGTGCAGTTTTCATGTGTTCAAGTTGAATTTTTTTAATTTCCTGAATCGACATGCACCCAATTATAAACGACATGAATATACTTAGAAGATTTACGTCCATTTTATACCGTTTTAAAATGTAGACTCCATAAGGAGTGTTTAAAGCTTTCGTCAGATTTACCATTAAGATGCCCATCTTTGGTTGAAATTGATTTTTTAAGCGTAGAAACAGTTTTGCATATCAAATGGTGTGAGAGGAAAGACGTTTCGCTTCTTACAGGACGTGAACAAAGTGAATTCCAAGTGTCTTTCGGACGTGCCAAGTAATTCTTAACGTGCTCTAGAAACGATTGCCACAACAAAGCTCGCGATTCCAGCAGGTTTAGACAAAGTTTAAGCGGTGTCACAAAGCGATAACCAAAGCGGTTTCGAAAAACGAAGAACCAAATATAGCGAAAACAAGTGAAATAAAAATACAAAGAAACTTCTAAAGGCTACAAAGGAAATGCGAAAATCCATGAATATTTAGCGGCAACAAATGGGGCGTGCCAAGCGAGAAATAAAGAAACTGGATTTTTTTTCAAAATTTCTTTGCGTCCAATTGCCGTAAAAGTAAAATAACATCAATGTTGTATTCGACGTGATAGAACTGTCACGGTTGCAGACAGATCACCTTGTACATACAGTTGATCGCTGTGCATTTTTAAGACCTTTAAATCAACAATGCCTTAATTTGAAAACTACGCAATTATTTATAGCAGTCCTCACTGGACATTGGAGGGCGTGATATTCTCGTCGTATTGTGCAACCCAATGAACCAAAGACATGAAACATCCAGAAAAGGAGTATAATGCATTTTAAACATAGCTCAGTCGCATTTCGGAATACATGAATTTCAATAGAGATATATAAGCAAGTGTGAAACGACACATTCATTTCGGTGTTGGTCGACGATGTCTTGGAGATGAATGGTCATCTCACTGAGGCCCGGTTCAGACGCCGATCTTTTCATGAGCCGAATCTAATTGATTGAATTAAGTACATGAAAAGTTCGGCGTCTGAATCAATTAAGAACGGCTATTTCAATTTGGAACGCCTCAGCCGTTCTTTTCGCCTGGCTTGGCCGGGAATTTCGCCTTTGGAACACCTTTGGAACTACTTTGATTCAGACGCCGAACTTTTCATGAGCCGATCCTAATGCAGAAATTGTTATAACGTATTTTCCAAGCAGTTTAGGTTTTCGATTTTTTTACAAGCAGTTTTGGTTCAAACTGATAAGTTCGGCGAATTAAGTTGGACGTCTGAATCAACAGGCGTACTTTTGTTAATTTGGGTTGGTCCAAATTTGAATTAAGTTCGGCTCATGAAAAGATCGGCGTCTGAACCGGGCCTGTGGTTCTCTCCGATGTGCTCGCTTCAGATAAGTTCATGTTTCCTCTCTTCTCTGAGTTGTGATTCATCCTCCGTCCTAGTTTTTAGTTGCTTTTGCTAGCTTGAACCAAAACTGTTTGACGATACTTGAATATATCCATTCTGTTATGAAACTTTGACGTGCAGATATCCATGCAGTGTTGGTTGCCAAACTGCGACAGAGCTGCCAAATATTTGGTTAAGGCAGTCGTAAAACTTTAGGTTAACAGTTTTGTTTGGTATTCCCAATTGTCTACCCAATGCCCTTATTCTATTACAATTTGAAAAATTCCAGATTTGGAAGGTAACCGCGCAGATATAAGTTTTCCTTTGCTTGAAATGGCGAGGACATCGTTTATGTTATAAATTCCTAGCTTGGTTTTCTCCTGCCTCTCAGTTTTGTTAGCTTTCTCCGCTAATTAGTAAAATTCTATCATTTCTCGCAGTAGTAAGTAGTTTTGATAAGTGTTTATTCCAATATGGGGAGAAAGGTGTTGCAATTAGCTAATTTTGCTATTTTTGCTCCATGCGTTATTCCTAAGGAAATAATTGTGTTGAAATGCCATACAGTCATCCCTGTTCTTGGCTTCAGGATTTATTCTCTCGTATAATATGCTGAGGAGCTACAGTCTCAGTTTTGTTGCAGGCAGTCAAGATTCACTTTAACATTCAGGATTTATGAATTCTTTTTGCCATCACTTCTTATTTTCGTTAAAATTTTGTAGCCACACCTGTCTGTTGTATAGCCAAACGTAGTAGCAGTGGTGTCCGAAGGAATGACTGCACTGGAGTCTTGGAGGCCATTTTCAGCCGGCTTGACCGAAATCAGCATTTCAGTATTTCATCCCAAACGATCCCTTCGAGTTGAAACATCTCTATGCATGGAAGTTCAGATAAGTTAATGCACGTCAATTTTATTTAACCTCTTGAGCCCTTAAAATGATCCTTTTGATAACTCCATTTGCCTACACTTGGATAAATTTGACAGACCATATTACAGATTTCTCGCGCTAATGTTACTCGGTGCAAGGCTGCCTGTTTTGCTCTAGAAAAGTGTTTATCCCTAACGCTCAAAGAGTTGCTGAGAGATATGATGATGGGTTCAATTATTAAACAGACTGAAAATTTCCTGATTCCTGTTTTGCACAACCTAGCCAAAAATGATTGATCAAAACTGATAAAACCGTCCCTCAAAAAGAACGTTTATTTAGCTTTGGGAACTTAGCCTTTATATTAGACGCATCTTGCTCTTATCAGTTTACTTAGGGTATGCTTCCTTTGAAAAGCGTACAGCATTTGTGATACTTGAACATTTGATCCAGCAAATATTTCAACATCCCATTGGAAATTTTGCGTTTTATGTGCCCCGGGGGTGGGGTGACTGTCCTACCTTTCAGGAGTGGACTCGGCGGATCAATATCAGTTCACGATGCTCGATTACCAGTTATAGTACGATACCATCGGCTGGGGAAAGTGATCCACAAAGCATCTGATAGGACCTGGTTGGTGGAGATGATTTTAGATGCCATCGTATTTGTTTAAAATTGTGGAATATCACTTATAATGGTGGGTTGCACGTTCACCTCTTTTGATACCGGGTTTTTGTGTTTTTGCTTTTTAAAGAAGAATTTGGAATACTCGTTTCTAAAACTGCCATATTATCACCCAGAATTGAGAAAAACAAGTCAACTAGAAAGCCTTTGCTACTTTGACCACCATACACATTTTTTAACCTGTATTGTAATTATTTTATCTTGTAATCGTGTGTTGTAACTATACTTTTCTTCCTATGGTAAACTTTATGTAAATAGTGTAAAATAAATGAACCTTGAACCTTGAACCTACATGGTTCAATTTTGAAACATGTTTGGGAGCATCGTGCCCCAGTCCACCCTTGAAAGAAAGAAAACGGCTCAGGTTTTACTCCGATTCATACTTTCTGGGAAAATATTGAGAGTACTCAGAGCAACGCATTTATCACTAGGTCAATATACGTCCTAGGATGTTTTGATTATGTTACTTGGTTTTATTTACAAATTTGCTCATTCAGTACATTGTGAAAGTTTCGATTCTTTACAGAGAGTGGATGGGGAGGGGGATCTTTCCTTGTTAGTTGGGAAGAAGAGAGGAGCAGCCTAAAAACTGAAAGGATGACAGTAATAATAATAATTAACAATTAGATTATGAGCTCGAGATTTCTATGAGGTGATAGGTGATGAGGCCGAAGGCCGAATCAACTATCGCCTCATAGAAATCTCGAGCAAATAATCTAATTGTTTTAGTAGAATTCTAACTGAAATTAACGCAAATAACGGTTTCCAATGATTTTCCCACGTATTATTGAACTTTACCCATAAACAAAGTTGCACGTATCGAACTGTCCTTGGCAAATTTGCAGTTGTTTACGCGCGTACCCGCTTTTTCAATATTTTCAAGTTTTTAAAGTCAAGAAACCTTAAAAGTGCTTCTTTTAGTCTTCTCAGGAATTTAATTACTTGTCTACATCTAAAATTCCTTCCAAAACTTCGGAAAACTATAAAAACATCGCATTTCGTGGCGACCGGCGGCCAACTGTACTCTAATGGCTGATAGTATACGAGTAGCTCAGCCAATCAGATTGCAGCATTTGCATTAGTATACTAGTAGAATTCTACTAATTACGAATATTCTAACAGGATGACCCATCAGTGTATATTAAACATTGTTATCAAAGGGGTCCTGTAAAAGAAACTTTGGTGAAAATAAGGTAACAAGGCGTACAAAATTAGTAAAAATTTTCACTTGCGCATTTGTTAAATAAAGGTCTACGAATAATGGGCTACGAATCGAAAAGTCCAATTTTCCAGTTTCGATATTTTTTCTGGCCCAATTAAGTCATATTAAATGAACTTTCCCAGGGCTCAGCAAGGAAAGTGTGAAGCTTCCTGCTCTATGGAAGTAAACAGTGGGAAACACTTTATTCCAGATAAGTAAACTATTTATTAAAAAAGAGCTACACTTAATGTAGAGAAACTCGCTAATAAACTCGTGCCCCTCCAAACTACAAAATATATAATAATGTTAACTTGATGAAATACACCACTGTTTGTATCATAGCTTTTTTATTCCTCTTTCATTTACTATTTGACAGTTTCAGTTTGGAGAAGGGCGTGATCAACATCTTCTGTCTCCTTACCATATCATTAATATGTCGTGGATTTTATACTGGAAGAAATCGTTTCGCTACCGAACATAGTCTCAAATTCTAAAGGGTATACGATTGTCTCTTTAATTTTGATTGATTTCTCTGCTAGTAATTAAAATTCTAACATCTTTCTCAATAGTATAGGTAGTTTCGATGAAAGTGTATTCCAAGCGGGCGGAAAAAGGTGACACAGTAAGTTAATTTTGGTATTTTTATTTGATTCATTATTCCTTAGGAAATGCGATGATATTCCATCCAGTCATATCCCCTGTTCTTGGCTTCAGGTGTTTTACGCTGGTGAGCTACACTCTCGGCCATAATTTGTCATTAAATCTTTATTGCCACCACATTGATATGCTTATTTAAATTTGCGTATGCAGTCAAACCTCTCTGTTGAAGTTATATATACAAACGTCAACGCCAAGGAACAATAATTACTGCATGATATGTTCAGGACAAAACTGCTCTTTTTCTCTGGCTGCTTGATAATAGCATATCGATTTGCTTACTTTAAAAGACAGTAAGGGGGGATCTGAAAATTTTCCTTCCAGGAATTGAATTGAAAGGGTTGCAAAAAGTTTGTGCTTCCAATTTCGAATTTTATCCCCTGGTTACATCAAATGAACTTTCCCTAACTGATTGATGTTTGATGTTTTTTCTAGGCTCGGCAAGGGAAGTGTGTAGCTTCCGGCTCTATGGAAGTGGACTGTTGGAAGCAGCTTATTTCGGCTTATTTCAGATAAGTAAACTCTTGATAAAAAAAAGCCTTGAGGCTGCACCTCATATAGAGAAACATGTACACTTTAAGAAACTTGTGGCTCGGTTTAAAAAAACACTGTGGAAATAATATAAACAAGATGAAAATACATTTACTATTTCCATGGTATCTGTCTTATTCCTCTTTCCTTTACTATCAACAGTTTCAGTCCAGCTAAGAGTGTTATAAAAAATCATTTGTCCCCTTGCTTTATCACTACCATATCATAAAGGAAGAAATCGTTTAACCAGTGGACATTGTCTTGTTGTAATACCATATTCTAAGAAGTAAAGACAAATGAAAATTACGATCCTAGAATTAAGGGTTAACACTGATATATCAGTGGCCCGGTTGTCAGTTAATCCTGCAGACAGCAGGATACAAACGTTACCGAGAGTTCCCAAACTGTAAAATAATAAGCCACAACATCGGGATAAATGTAAAAACTGAATTCGTTGACGATTTGGATAATCCGGCCCAGTTCATTACTACTTTAGCGGTCAAACATGTTTTTGTTAGATAAGAGTTCCAGTTGAATTTCGTTTTGATCATAAACAAGAAAGACTGAAAGTGAAAATTAAAAGAATATGTTTTTGAACTAAAAAGCAATGTAAATCAAAGGAAACAGATGGTCATTTGGTGAATCGGGTTATGTTTGCTTTCTAATACTTATAACAAATCGTATTCTTGAACTAATATCTCGCCAAGAATTTACAGCAAAGCAGTCTAACATATCTCATTTGAAATAGCGCAAAAAGCACTTTCCAGAAAAAAATAAGTTGCCTTCATGGAAACTATTCTTCAGACTAATTTTAAAAAAATTCAGTAGTAGAACTTAACGAAAAAAGTAAAAAAAAATTGAAAGAGACGATCAATACTGTTATTAGGCCGAGAGTATCGTAGAAATAACTGAAGAGACAAGAGCATCGTTTAATTGCGTTTAAAATAGATCGATTTTGACTCAACGAATGCGTCAGAAAGAATGATGACCGATAGTCTCGTTAACTACGAAAAACATTTACTTTCCACAAAGAACGAAACAAGTCTTGTTCAAATTTAGGTGTCTCATTAGGTGGTTGAAGACAGTTTCCAGCAATTTCCAAGACTTAGATTCTGATGGGTCGTTATAACCACTCTTTATCACTTGATGCTACAATCATGGTATCAAAAAACTGCCCAATCATTGGTGAACACGTTGTTATCATTTCGTAAAACAATAGATTACCATAGCAACAGAATAACCTCGAGCTTGTTATTCAAAACTGACGGTAAGGTGAATTTTTTGTGTATTATCGAATTTTAGCAAGATAAGACGCAACTTTTAGCAAGATTTAAAAATATTCTGAGATGGGGTTGAGAGCGACCTTGAATGTCTTGAATGTCCAAAATGTTAAGGTTGCCCTGAACCCCATCTCTAGATTTTTTTAAAACGTTTGGACCTGCCGACTGGAAATAAAATATACAGAAATCACCATACAACCTTGTAAGTGGTCACTATGAAAAAAAATTTACCGAATGTTTTGTAAGAAAGGTAAATCAACAATGAAGTTCAACCAATGATTGAATTCTTCTTCCAAATTTGTCAGCGTTGATTGTATGCTAAGGAGCTTGGAAATTTTTACATTAACCGACAAACATAGCAAATAGAAACGAGTTAGGTGAGGACACAGCTAATTAGCCAGTCCGAGCTTGTCCAGAAAAAAAGTTTGTTTATTTCGTTGCAGAGAAGGATGAAGTGACGCCCTTTTTCTATAAATGTATGTCTATCATGTTCGTAATCATCGCGGGTATTAACATTTTTTAAAAGAAGCTTAATGTAGCATGCACGACAAGTCATTCGAGATTGAAATACAAAAGAAGTGAAATCAGGACTGATTCACTTGGTTTTTCTCACTTTTTTGTTTAAGACTGCTGTTGTAACTAGTATTGCCAGAAGTCAATAAAGTAAATCGTATAACTAGAATAATTCGTAAGATGCAAATGCCCGCAATGCGTACCTATTTGAAAGAGTGTGTAATTTCATATTACGCAAAGATTAGCTCGTGTCAATCACCCAAGGTAAGAGAGTGAGTCCCCCATGCATAGGCCTTATACCCAAGGTAATTCCTCTTAAGGTGGGGGTTTACCTGAATTAAAGTGAAATTTGAGGAAGTTTAAAGAGAGATTGAAAGGGGGAGAAAAGGTTATGGAACACCACCAGACAGTTGCCCGACCCCACAATGGCACTCGGGTTGTTAGGCAACTGTTTGGTGTGTATCTATCAATTTTTAACTTCAAACTCTAATTTTAAAACAACACCAAATCTTCAAAATTTCCTATTTCCATAAATTTTACTAATCCTTTGAGAAAAACTATCTGTCTCCAAATAAACCTAAAAATCACCAAAAAATTTACAAAACGGCGCAAAACATAGATGTGTGTAATGAGTGAACAGATTCTTGATTGCTTGAAACGTAAACGAGATATTTGCATTAAGAACATAATACCAAGCCAAAATACGGCTTTCAGGTGGACCCCCGCCTTAAGGTGGCTCGTACCAGTTTTCGGGTTTTTGACGACTCATAACTTTGTAAGAATAGAACAAAAAGGCAGACCGGAGCCACTGTAATATTTTTGTAAATTTGGATTATATAATTTATACTTGACCTAAAATAGGTGTTATTTTGTCGTCAGCAGTTACCATGGTAACATTCCAAAAGGATTTTCAAGACCTGATTTTTCGCTTATGTCACTAATAACTAAAAAATTAACCCGGTGACCCCAAGTTTTTTTAACCATAGCTTTTGGCATCTGAAAAGGGAAGTGGACAACAATTTTAAAAAAAATTTCGGAGCCGATTTCTTGTAAACTTGGAAAAACGACAATTTGCACAGTGCAAATTTCCTTCTGTAGATTTTTTTTAGTTTTTTTTTTCTGACGTTTGCTCTCAATGAAAACATTATATTAAAACAATAAAAAGAAGGGGTCACCGGGCTTGTTTTCATGCAAAAGCCTTCGCGAGTTCCGTTATTCCCACGCGCGTAGACACGCATTCAAAAATCCAGACTTTATAAGATCAGCAGTTGCTCATGAGCTGTTTTGACTACCGCTGACGGCTTCGTGTGCCCGCGCGGGGGAGCGGGCTCTGAACAGGCGTTTTCTTTTGTTTGCTGTCGTTTGATGCTAAACATCATTTACAGTTGTAGTTGTCGTTAAAGACAACCTCCTGGGCTTACTCTGTAGGATATTTACACAAATTCTGGGTAGATTTGCTATGTTTTACGAGTCCTTAATACGTTCTCGGTGGCTGCACGATCGATCGAGTTTCCTTTGAAATTTGGGAAACATTGGATTCCCGAAACAATTTTTCTTAAATACACAGAATTTGACTTAAGTTGTTCCAGCAGGTAAAGCCTCCTTTATGTGCGAATTTCGTCTCCAACAGTACAAAAGTGACCTTGGGCGAAAAAAGCCGCGCGCCGCCATATTTGTTTTGGTCTTTCGAAATTTGAAATCTCGCACCTCTATCGTTCGTGTTTCTCACGCGTGACGCACGATGGTGATCTACTCCTCGCGCGAGAACACTGGTACGAGCCACCTTAATGAGAGCTCTTCAAACTTTCTAACAGATTGATAATTACGCTACGTAGTACGGCAAGATATTAAAAGCCGTAAACTAATAAACGCGGCCACAGACTGTCTCTGAGTAGTTTCCCGGGGACGGAGGACGAGTCCCGGGGGCGAAGGACGGGTTCCGGGGGCGGAGGACGCGTCCCGGGGACGGAGGACGAGTCCCGGCGGCGGAGGACGGGTTCCGGGGGCGGAGGACGCGTCCCGGGGGCGGAGGACGAGTCCCGGGGGCGAAGGGCGCGTCCCGGGGGAGGAGTTGTAGTACGAGCAGCTTGGTTTTTTTTCATCTATTTATTTTTCCAGACCACAAATATAGCAGGATTAAACAGCTTTTTCTGGTTAGAGCTATTCTCTATAATGAACTGAGTATAGAATTCTTGTCTAGCTTTGTTCATTAGGTTCGTGGCATTTTGTAATCTGGAAAGTCTGATAGAAGTCTCTTTCTCCTCCATTTGCGTTCAGATTTCCTGCGGGCGCGCTTAGCCTGATCAATGTCTTCAATGTACGATGGAACGACTGGTCGAGTCATCCGTGTCCGCGTTCGCATGCATCCTTCGTAAAGTCATTTAGGTCATCGGCATGCATTAGTTAGTTCTTCTCTTTTCTTGTGTAGAGGGAAGTCCGTTGTATATCTTTTATCAGGGATATATTTGGGATTTTTGGAATTTCAGTTGTTAAGGAATTTCTCTGAATATAGTTTTCTGGTTGTTAATTGAAATAGCCAAAGAAAAAGGAAACATATCCCAATAAGCAATCTAACGTAGCAAGGGAAGGAGCGGTTGAAATTAAAAATATAACGAAGCAAGGTTAAAGTGTACCTAACCCCTAAATTTTTTTTCCGCCTAAAAAAATCGTCATGCTTTGGTGACTATTTCTTCGAAAACATTTTTGGATTTGGTCAAATCCTTGAATTTTTATGCCCCGTTGAAGTACGGAAAATCGCACTAAAATCGACGCCATTTTGGCTCGCGACCGCGTTTCAAAGATCAAGGGTCTGGCGACCACTGTGACGTCACTTCGAGACCCAACAATCTGTATTTCGCACCATTCGCTTGTTACATTTGGAAGGTTAGATTGAGTTTGGTCGCAAATATGCCGCACATATGTGTTGTTGGGGGTTGCAGTAATGTCAGAAGCTTGGAGAATGGAAGAGGGCTCCATACGATACCGTTTTACGGCGATGAGCGTCCAGAGGCAAAAAAACGAAGGAAGAGATGGATAGATTTTGTAAGACTGAAACGTGCTCAATGGGAGCCTTCGAAGGGTAGCCGGTCGTTTCGCCTACGAGTCGTTTCGCCTACTGTCAGTTCGCCTACTTCTACTGTCGTTTCGCCTACGTCCAATATGTCAGTTCGCCTACGTCTAGAGTCGATTCACCTACGGCAAACTTCAGTTGAAAAAGGACAAGGTACATACTAAACTAGCTCGTTCCCACTTCACCGCTCATCAATTATATATAACAGTTGAGGCGGTCTCTGTGTTTCATGTCATTCAAAAGGACAAGGTACATACTAAATTAGCTCGTTCCCATTTCACCACCCGGTTCAATTTTGTTGCGATTTTTTGTTGTCATCATGGACTTTATAAAGTAATGTTTTGATTGTTAGTTCGTGCGCTTCCACATAATCGACAAACTTGGCTAGATGAAAAATTATATATAACAGTTGAGGCGGTCTTTGTGTTTACTTGTGACTCGAGCGGCCTATACTAAAGAACGTGAGACTTTTCATGTCATTCAAAAGGACAAAGTAGTTACGCAATTAGCTCGTTCCCACTTACCTCCTGATTCAATTTTGTTGCGATTTGTTGTCATCATGGACTTTATAAATTAATGTTCTGGGCTGAGTTGGTTTACATTGTTTGCCCTTCAGTTTTGAGCTGTAGTAATGTCAAACTACACCAAACGTTAGAGGTGAAAAACACTTTTCAACAAGAGAAAATAGATCTATATATAAAACAATGAAAGTGTTCTTTGTGTAGACTTGTGAATTGAGCGGCCTATACTGAAGGAGGTGAGACTTTTCTCTAACATATCATTCAAAAGGACGAGGTAATTCGTTTAACAAAGGATTGTAAACAACATTGGTATTCACCAATCATATCGCGGCGATTTCGATCCACCGGAGAAAGGATTGACACTATAAAAGGCCTAGCATTTTTTCTTATGTCACCAGTTCGTTAGAACAACGCTTTCAATCGAAAACTCAACACGATAAACATGGAGGAATTTGACTACATCTTTTGCGCACAAACTGTCACCTCCCGCCAAGAAGCCCTACTCTGCGGCGGATGTGACAGGTGGCAACACCGTCGTTGCCATACTGGGGTTGACAGGGCCACGTATAGACAGGCAGTGAAGACCGGCCAGGACATCGCATGGACTTGCCTCTATTGTAAAGACGAGACGCCAGTACCCATTGCTGCTAGTTTGATGATCAATACAGGTAAACGATTTCTTGTTATCCCGATGGGGTTGACTCCAAAACTGTAGGGGTGGCGAATGGTACCCAGAAAATTCAGGGACTCGGACTTATCAATCTTATATTTTTTCACCTTGGAATATCGTATAGCTCATGTCTCACTGCGAACAGTTTTCGAAACCGTATTTTGCTAAAACTTTCAAGTCTCGATCTCAGATTTTCAAACAAGAATCTCGGCAAGTCTCCGATTTTACCATTCGCCACCCCTTACTGTGTATCTTTACGTGAATAAACAATTCAATGTTAACTCTGAAAAACTACTGCATGCGCCATTTTGAGGCGACTGATAGCTAAAATAAATTGCTTAAAACCAACAGACTCGAGTACGCCGTCCGTTCTGCCAGAGTTATCCTTACCCGTTTCATCGGCTTTGCCCTCAGACCTCGGAACAGTGGAAGAAGTGACAATGTTCTCTGCCCCGCCAAGTTCTCCATCGGGTACAAGGAATGAGGAAGGTAACTATTATTAAGACACTATTAAGATATGAATGTGAACTTCAGTGTTAATTCTCTGTTCCACCATTTGTATTATTAAGATAGTCTAAGAACATTTAGAGTCAATTCTCAGCTCCGACTATTGCATTTCTAGCTTTTTGATTGGCTAAAATACTCAGACTATGAGCCAATAGTCGGAGTTTTACGTCATATGGAAAATAGTGCGCCAAATTTTTTTAAAAATTATTGTGGAAATAAAAATCGGCGGCAAAACCCGATTTGAAAATTTACTAAAACAATTATTACATTCGCCCTTGTTGCATATGAAGTGATTATAACCAACTCTTGTTATATAGCAAGCACTATTTTGAGGTAATTCATGACATAACATAGGTTTGTCTTGTAATTAGATACAGTTTTTATTTTTTCCCTTTACCAGAGCCAAGTGCTATTGTTGAATCTTCGATCGAAGAGCCAGTCCCGGGAGATGTCGCATCGGAGAACCCACACATTCAACACGTCACGTACCAGCTTGTGGAAGAGGGAAGCAAGCGTCGCAAAACCAAACTAGTGGACAGCCTGGGTTACAGCTACAACGTGAGATCCAAACGGTCTTACGCAACCTATTGGCAGTGCATGGTCCGTCCCAGAGGAAATGCGTGCAAGGCTACGGTGATTCAGCGGGATGGCAACTTCCATGCCGGTGTAACCATTCATAATCATCCAGCAGAAGCAGGGGCGAAAGATCGTAAATTTGGTCAAGGGAAAGGCTCTGGAGGATAAGTTCAAGCCGGCTTCGGCCATAGTGGAAGAGGTATTTTCATTATTATAATTCATAATTCCTGATTTCTCAGAGCTCCTTCCCATGTACAGATTGTTTTAAAACTTTGACTGCATGGATAGAAAATGATAACATTAGTCGGTCATCATTATGAGGATAAGGCGTAGGGAAGACCATAGCACTGTATTTTTTCTTTGTGTTTTAGCATAATGGAGAAAAAAAAAACACAGCTCACAAAAAATGAGCCAGCCTAACCCCCAAAACATATTTATGCTAGAGAAATTAAACTAAATTGTTTTACTATCCAGCGCTTATGCCGTAACAGTAGTGCTTCAGCAAGTTTAATTCCATTTTGGCGCGGCGGCGACGATAAACTTTATCCTCAAAGAGATAAAAAACATCTTGACTTTCCTTTTCTTTTCCAGGTCTTGTTAAGTGAGCTGAAGGATGAACGCTGTCCAGCCTTCCCTAAGCCAGAACACATGGCGCGAGCAGCAAACCGCCTACGGCAGAGACTTCGCCCAGAGGATCCTAAGGACCTCGACTTCCAATTAATGGAGGATTCCATACCGGAAGGATTCTTTCAGGCAGACGTTTACGTGAAGGAAAGAAGACATCTCATCTTCGCCACATCTGAACAACTGACGACCGTCGCCAAGGCCAAGTCTTGGTACATTGATGGTACCTTTAAATTAGTGCGGAAACCATTCCAGCAGCTGGTAACGATCAATGCTTTCGTTCGATCAGGTGATCACACGAAACAAGTGCCACTGTTGTTCGTCCTCATGTCTGGGAAGAGTATTAATGATTACAAAAAGGTAGTTATCCATTAAGTTTTTTCATATATCTTAGCTAAAGCATCGTATAGTAACAGGGTTCGCGACTCTTTTTGGGACTAAAAATTCAAGGACTTTTCAAGGACAATTCAGGCCGCAATTACAATATTTTAAGCACTCCATCTGGTAAAAAATGCCATTAGACTGTGCGTGCGAACCCTGTAGTAACATCATCTTTCTCCCTTCCCTCTTTTAGGTAATAAAGAAAGTAATTAAGCCTGCTGCCAATTCAATCCGCTGTCAAGCAGATCACTCTCGACTTCGAGAAGGCTCTGTGGAAGGCACTAAGGTCAGTCTTACCAACAGCGAAGCTTCAAGGCTGCGTATTTCACTGGACTCAGGCCCTGTGGAGGAAGGTTAGTTCATATCAAAGCATCATGTTCAACAGTCGTGTTAGTTCACTTAAAGGGGCTAGGTCACGCTATTTTACTTTAGGTCAAATGGTCATAGAATTAACTGAAATATGAAAATAACGTTTCAAGACGATAAAAGAACTCAAACAAAACATGCCATCTTCTCGCTAGAATTTGTGAATGTTTTTACTTTGGTCATAGAATTAACTGAAATATGAAAATAACGGTTCAAGACTATACACGAACTCAAACAAAACATGTCATCTCGCTAGAATTTGTGAATATTTTACTTTAGGTCGGGGCTAGCCCTGTACAAATGCGTTGTCAGTGCTTTTATCCACCGGTCATGGCGAATTCGAAACTGGACTATTCAATTGATGTGAAGATACCCTCTAGCCTTTTATATAGTTTTATGAAGGAAGGTCACAAATGTTTTACTAATTGTCTATCACAGGTACAAGAGCTTGGTCTCCAAACGGCCTACAGTGACGACGACGCCGTGTACCGATACATCAGAAAACTTATGGCCCTCCCGTTCTTGCCCCACCAAGAAATCAGACCAATGTTCATGCGCCTCAGCGCCCAGGCAGAGACCCAGCCCCTCCGCGACCTGATTGCGTACATCCAGGAGCAGTGGATATACAGCACCATCTTCGCCCCAATAGACTGGACTGTATTTAAGCAAGCGATCCGTACCAATAACGACATAGAAGGGTGGCACAACGCTCTGAACCGCCGAGCCGGTGGCCAATGCAGATAACAGTTTTACCTGTTAATCGAACTCCTTCATCGCGAAGCCCGCCTAACGTCTATCACCATACAGCTTGTATCAGATAAGAAGTTAAAGAGGATCCAAAGAAAAAAGTATAGGCAGCTTCAGCAGAAACTCTTCGACGCCTGGGACGAGTACCAGACCGGCAACAAAAACGCAGCCAAATTGCTCCGATTCTGCTCTCATCTGAATGGACCTGCTCGTAGCCAGTGAGAACCCAATTTCTTTTTAAAACCGAAACGTAATTTCCTTAGAAGTAATCGCCAATGATCTGTTGTTAATGTGGCGGGGGTCACACGGACATCCCAAACGTCCACGCATGTAATAGGTAAAAATTACAAATTAGCATGACTAGTAGTTTAAAAAAATTGCTTGTCGTAGTTAAATTGTATCTGTAAGCTTCATTTTATATGTAAGCAACGAATAAATAAGTTTTCTTTTATCTCCTTAGAAGTAATCGTCAATTATCTGTTAACGTGGCGGGGGTCACTTGGACATCCCAAACAGTGAGATAATATAAACCACGAAAAAAAATTATTTGAATGATTTTTTTCACTTGTCACGAATGCAAACCGGGACACCTGTCAGCAAATACCAATTCACAAATGACCCTCTATATGTACTAAACCAGATCACAAGTTTAGCTTATTAATCAAGTCGTTTCAGTGAGAGTCCCCCATGAAAATGCACCGGCAAGAGCTAGTCAGTCCCAGACCTAATCGTGTATACAAAATTCAAAATAGCCGACTCGTAAGCAAAGGTAAGATGTATTAAATTACGATTCCTTCGCGCTCATACTGGAAACTTAGTTCAACAAAATGGGAGTTCAGTTGCTCGAGGTTGATAATGTTATGTTTCAAAATGCCTAGGAGACGCCTTTTTGTTTCGGGATTTTGGAAGAAAGTTAATTAAGAACTCTGACAACTGTTGTTTATTCACCAAACCAAGTACAAATCACATCAAGTAGGTGAATCATGTCATAGTAAAGAGTTTAGGACGTAGGCGAGATGACATATTAGACGTAGGCGAATCGACTCTAGGCGTAGGCGAACTGACATATTGGACGTAGGCGAAACGACTGTAGGCGTAGGCGAACTGACAGTAGGCGAAACGACCGTAATTCCTTCGAAGAATTCCGTGATATGCTCGAAGCATTTCAAGCCAGATGATTTTGTTCGGAACTACGCGTTTTTGAAGGACCAAGAAGCTCCATCAATTCCGTATTTAGTGCGAGACAGGTTCGGAATTACCGCTTTCCCGACAGGGGAAAGATCTTGTAGGACAAGATCACTCTTAATCGATTCTTCGCAGCCTTCCAGTTCACAACAGCAATAACACTCACTGATGTTTTGTAACAGAGCGACGTTGCAATTTCCACACTTGCACCTAAAGTTCAGCAAAGTTATGTTAGCAGAAAAGTAATCTAAAATACATAAACAATAGCGCCAGAAGCAAGCGTGCCAACACATGTAATGCATAAACTAAAGCTCACGCCGCAAAGTACATACATAAGGGAAAAACCCGCGAATATCACCATTCCTTCAGTTCTACATTGCCCTGTAACCGGTCCTTAAGGCTTCGTTCGAGCTCTTCGTTAGCCTTCATTTCTTCTTGATATTTTTCTATTCATTCTGCATCAGCCAGTGGCTCGTCAGTGTAAGCTGCATCGTCATCGTTTGAATCGTTCGAGGTTTCTTGTGATCGTGGTGAGACGCGGCACTGATAAATGCCCTTCATCCTCAAGTTCGTATCCAGCGATAAAATTGATTTCCGAGTCGTCTGAGGGCCCAGTTATATGGTCTCGGGTACCCGAGACAACCCTTCCCCTGAGGTAACTTTATCGAGCGTTTATATGTGAAAACATAGTTCCAGTAGGCCGAGTCAAAGTTAACCCAGCATGATTATTCATAAACCTTACTGAATAATCAAATGTGCAAATATCCCTCTTTCTTTGGGTTTTTCTCGGTCATTCGATCACAGTGGGTTTTGCCGAGTTAATTTTTACTTCTTTAATACGAATTTCTGCTATAAATCCTAAATCTAAGCATTACGTGACATTCGCCACGCCGAGAGATGTCCCGGTCAGGCGAGCCAAAGCGTTTATATGTAGAAAAGTTGTCCCGCTTGCCAGGGTTACCCTACCTGCCGAGGTGAGACAACTCGCCCACCCGAGTTGTCTCGCCCCCCGAGACGAGTTGGCGATCCTAATGTAAACGGCTGGTTGAATTTTAGAAAGAAACAAGCTAAATGTTACCTCGGCCAGGGTAGCTCGGGGGGATGGTTGTCTCGGGTACCCGAGACCATATAACTGGGCCCTGAGGGTATTTGCACATTTGATTATTCAGTAAGGTTTATGAATAATCATGCTGGGTTAATTTTGACTCGGCCTACTGGAACTATGTTTTCACATATAAACGCTCGATAAAGTTACCTCAGGGGAAGGGTTGTCTCGGGTACCCGAGACCATATAACTGGGCCCTCCGATGATTCGGAGGACATAGTAATTTTTTCTTCAATCACAGAGGCTATGAAGACCAAATAGAATGAATTTTTGTGCTAGAGAAAGGCTTTCGCAGATCGACGACTGGCTGAGAATCGCTTGAGCGTCTTCTCGAAGTGACGTCACAACTCTACTCTTCCCAGATCCTCATTTACGCGGTCATGGTCCATTCGGAACTCGACTTTAACGGGGCATAAAAATTCGAGGATTTGACCAAATCCAAAATTATTTTCGAAGAAGTAGTCACCATAGCTTGACGATTTTTTTAGGCTGAGAAAAGTTTAGGGGCTAGGTGCACTTTAAAAAGAACAGGAACCCTTATGTGCAGGGGAAATTCATTATGATTCCAAGAAAGATGAGTATACTCGTAACTGCACTCATTTATTTAGGAAGCTAATTATTTCTCACCTGTGGGATAGCAATTCCTTCAGTTATTTACGAACTTTTTAATTACGGAGCCCGAACCATCACACTTTAACTCAACTAGACTTGAATTATAATCAACTTTACGAACCTCATTAAAAACTCACTTCTTTGGCAGTCACTAAAACCTTCAAAAATCTATACTCTGAATTCATTCTTGCTAATCAAAGTTCTCTCATTTGTTCAACTTTAGACGAAAATCATTTTCGACAGAGATTAGAGTTTTATCATAAGCTTTAATTCCTGTATCAGAAAACAGCGCTTAATATACTTCCAAAATTTGCATATTTTTGCGCGAAAACAGAAACGTACCTTATTTAATCTCATATTGTTTTAGATATAGTGGGCAGCTGGAAACACGTAGTTTTTGCATAAGAGTAGTATTTATCTTTGAGAAAAACAATCAACGGACTTTGTCTTTCAATTTAACCACTAGCTGAAATTTATCAAGGAAACTAAAAGAAAAACACTGCTTTCAACAACATCTATGTCTTGGTAGTACTCTGAAAATTGTCTCTTCACAATTTTAATACGTAAGGGTAACTCGGGAGGGCTCAAAGCTAAAGAAAATTTCACGGAGCCAGGAATTTTTTGTCTTAAGCCGGAGCAATGAGCCTTGAGCCACTTAGGAACCCTGGTCAGACTTGTTTGCTAATTAAGACGGAGGCAGGGATCAAACAAAGGTTTGTTCCGGAATTGCCCTTTCTTTTGACACAATAGAGAAGTCCAGATCACACTTGACTGTTTGAATATTGTGTATAGCGGGATGAGAAAAGTGACTCTTTAAAACATACTGGCGGAAATAACCTGCTGGGCGATAAACTGAAATCACCTATTCCTGATTTGTATTACAATGTCAGAAAGTAGATGTGGCGGAAACACTGCGTTCATCTGTTCAGGCAGCTTTTGACAAAGAAAAAACTTCATCAATGATAGACGGCAAACTCGTCCGATGTGAATCTCGTCTACTTTTCTGCCCAAAACAACCGGAAAATACGTCACTAAGAACTCCTCTTAGACGGATAATGCCTTTTAATTAATTCGAACCTAGACTTGATGCCTTGTCTTCTTTTATTGACAATAAAACAGTAGAGTACAATAAAGATTACAGGTGTACAGAAGAAAAGGATTAAACTGAAGCAATACACTATAGTTCACTAGAGTAAAATGCTTCGCGCTACATTATAATAAAGAGTAAATAAAACCAATCACCGACTGAACTCCCTATATAGTAGTACGTACATCGTTGTGGAAATGGTCGAAAAGCAAGGAAAACATTGTCATGGCTGAAAATTGAAAGCTGTCGATGGCGTCCCCAAGGCAGATGGGAATGGGACTATTTGCATGTTTTCTACACGGGAAAAAGACTTGACAGGTTAACAAGGCCATAGCCGTTTTAGTCTTCTACATCTTAAGGTTACGTCTACCTTTTCAGCGCCTTTAGAGGTGTCTCGCGTCTAAGCGATCTAGTGTGTCCGGTTTGAACCGGTAGATACCTAAACTCCATATTAAATTAAAGCTAATAAAGTTGGTTATCATACTATACCAAGGATTTCTGAAATAAAACGAACTGTCCAATTTTTCACGACCATTAAATGTGAGGGTCCGAATCATCTTTTGGATTCCTTTTGTAAGCTACAAGTCAAAGGGAATTTGTTCCTTTGCCCTCAAATTTTGGACAGTTGTTAGTTTGACGTATAAACAATAAAAAGTGTCTGCGAATATTTTCGATCCAAATATTTTTTCTCCGAGAGCGATTTTTCTACGATCACTCCATATATTTTTTTTAATCCCATTTCAAAAATGTTTAGCGCTTTGCTTCCGCAAAAACAAACTTCGCTTTGACTTGTATGAATGAATGTATGAATGTATGAATTTGCATGAACTTGTATGAATAGGTATCTACCGGTTCAAACCGGACACACTAGATCGCTTAGACGCGAGACACCTCTAAAGGCGCCCTAAAGGTGTACGGCGACCTTAAGGCGTAGAAGAGTAAAACGGGTATGGCCTTGTACCTTTTAAAAGGTGATTCGGACGAAAACAAGGACCTCTGCTGGAAGATCGAAAATTTGGAACGTAAGCTGCAATAGATTAAAATAAGTCACCGGAAATTTTCGCAAAACGGAAAATTTCCCAGTTTCAAACAGCTGTCTTTACTTATTTTCCTAGTCGTTTTAAATTAACATCGGACTGGAGAACTTCAGTAAAGTCGCCGCGTACTCTCCCTTCGGTCGGAAATGAAATGAAAAACACTATGTGAGGAAAAAGGTGCTGATTAAGAAACACGAATCATGGCAAACCTGAACACAACGCTGAATGGAACACAGCAGTTTATGAACTGCCCCAGTTCAAGTAATCCTATAGCAGAAAAAGTTGGAAAGTCCTTTGTGTACTGCATCATGTTTGTTGTTTCGCTGGCTGGAAACACCCTCATCGGGATAATTGTGTACAAGACGAAAACCATGAGAAAACCCATCAACTTTCTAATCGTAAACATGGCCATATCCGATATGTTGTTTCCAATTTTCGGCTTTCCATGGATTCTAACAGAATTGTACGTTGACTCCTGGCTGATCGGCGGATCACTTGGCCAAGCCACATGCAAACTGCTTCCCTTCTTACAAGGTATCTCGCCTATCGTTTCTATACAGAGCCTGGTTCTGATAGCGGCGGACCGATTCGCAGCGGTGGTATTTCCCCTCAGTTCCCGAGCAAGCAGTTCAAAGTTGTGTACATGTGTCTTCCTCATTCTCGCCAGTTGGATCGTCGCCATAACTATCCAGTTCCCCTACATCCTGGCGTTCAAACTGATTGAATACTCAGACAGGCTGCTTTGCAGGCCACTGTGGAACGAAGTCTTTGGAGCGTCTTTCAAAAACCAGTACTTTGTGGCATTTTCGGTTGTATTCGTTTTTATCCCATTGGTGTTGATAACTATACTCTACATCATCATCTATCTAAAGCTCAAGTCAAAGAAGATTCCAGGTGAACAGTCACAGGTCAAGGTTGGACAGCAACGCGAGCGAAGAGAAAGAAATGTGTTAAGGATGGCCATTGCTATAGTAATCGGATTCGCAATATGCTGGCTACCGATCACTGTAAGTCGGATTCTGCTCGTCTTTGCATCGCAAATCACCACATCGTCTTGTGGCTTCATTGCCTTTAGGTTCAGTGCCTCAGTTATGGCTTTCGCAAATTCTGCCATAAATCCTTACATCTGTTTTATTTTAAGTGGAAATTATCGTCAAGGAATTAAGCATTTGTACAGCACTACGCGTTCTGGTATACTAACACGATCGTAAGCAAGTCATCGTTGTATAAATTTGAGGAGTGAGGCGTAAAAATGACCCAGTTAGCCATAACTTTGTCGGTGAACAGCATATACTTTTGCTTGAAGATTTCCCTCATTCAAAAGAGCGTTGAAACATTGGTAAATTTTAGTTATAAAGGATGATGTAAAGTGGGCCGTGGTCCCAAGTTAAACAAGAAGGCAGTAGTATCAGAGATACCTTAAAACCTGCTTTGTATTGAGTTGAGTCAATGTACATTAAAGGAAACTTTGTAAAACGGTTTTTAACCGTTCTTTGGACAACTATGTTCTATGGACAGTCATTTTGTAGCTTTGTAAACTCTATAATTAACAATTATTCCATGAGCGCGCGTTGGATATGAGATGATAGATAATCTCATATCCAACAAGCGCGCGTGGAATAATTGTTTTATTAAAAACGCCCCCAAAAAATAAAGAACTAGACTACAATGAAAACAAAAAGGCCCAAAAACTCACGCATACGCACGCCATTTTTGTAGATCATGGTATAATGGCTCTTATTAAAAACTGGATCATTGGATAATGCAATTCGAGACTTCTCATTGGCTTAGCCATCATGGTATATTTAACAATTGCATTATCCAATGATCCAGTTTTTAATAATTGGTGTTATTTCTTGAAATAACTTTATTAGGAAATTTTAGTCGAGCTGAAACCGGTAATAATACTTTATTTCAAAACTACTTTGTATACTTATTGACTCTACATATAAACATGCTTTACAGAATGGTTGTTAACCATTCTTTGGACACTGGATTTACAATTACTTTGTAGTTATTCTGTGAACTTATTATTTTGTAATCTTATTAAAATTGTAAAGCAATAAAATTAGCTAAAAGGTCTGTGATATTCTGATATTCTGATACACGACAATAAGAACCTCCGATGTTCTACGATTCAACTTTGTAGCTCACGGTCCATCAACATGGCTGCCATGAGTCGAACACAACACTCTCACTAAGCATCTCGGGATGCCTGTATAACACTTGCTTTTCCGGTACACAGTACACGGTATTCATTTCCGTTCCACAGCCAGTTTCCTTATTTCAAATTTCCCAAATTAATTATTTAACGTCAGACATATCAATCTCACCATTTCTTAATTCCCTACTTTACAAACCGCCACGCTTATCAACCCTAGCCGAGTCTGCAAGTAATTCTCAAGACAGGCTTCCTGAGAACTCATGATCATTCATATGCTTTGGTTAATCAGAATGCAAGGAGACTTTTTTTCTTAGAAAACTGACTTGCCTATTTTAGAAAACCGCATGTCTTTGACTCTTAATGGGAACTCATTGACATGTAGTTGCTAAGTATTTATAAACCGGTCTTCTTGTCACTGTTGCTGAGGCTAAAACAAATTACTAGTCATTTTTCCGTCTTTTTGTCTCGATTTACTCTACGTCTAGCAATGTGGGTTGCCGGTTGGTTCTTTACTGAGCATTTCATTGTCACACTTGATTATACAACACTAGGGACTTCTTTTAAATTACTTAAGCTGATGAAGGTTGTTGGAACATTGATGTCACCAGTGCATCTGTTTTGTTTGTTGACTGAGGGGGGAAGCCTTAGCCTGAAATGTCAGCTGAGGGCGCGAGATGACCGACATTTCAGGCTAGGGAGGCGCCGTTCAATCACTTGCAGGTGGTAATCATCGCATACGGTGCCCGGGTGATGTACTTCATGAGGGGAACATGGGGCGAATCAGACACAAGAAATAATAAAAAACTAAAAGCCAATTATTTGATAATCTTAGGTCATCAGTGCAGGGTTCAAGGCCGAGTTGATTGTCAAACACGAGAAAGAAAAAAAAAGATTGTGTTTCCGTTCGTTGCCTCTGTTGATCAAGACTATTGCCGTGCAAAGGAGATCGGCACTTCGCACGACCCTCGTTACCAGTCGCTTCTGTTTCGCGCTTGTTCAAAGTGCTCGGAATGCGCGGCTATCGTGCACCTCACCCAGCCTGAAACTAATCAGGCTTCGTTGTTGTTGTGGTCACAAACATAAGATCCTTCCAATAACGGACGAGTGCAAGTTGTTCCTGTGTTTTTAGTGTCCTTTGTACTAAAACAAAACGGTCATGCGCAACTACTGTATGATAATAGGAACGAGGACGGGTCACCCCACCCCACCCTCAGCATTCACATGAAGAAAACTTACCCCACCTAAGCGGGTTACCCGGCACGGCTGACCGGGCAACCCGCCTAGGTGAGGTACCCCACCTCTCATGTGAAAGCAGTCAAGAAAAAAAGAGAGATTGTATGGAGAGATTGGTAACCCCACCAAGGCGGGGGGACCTCACCTACCTGGGGTCCCCCACCTCCATGTGAACAGGCCCTTTTGCGTTCCCGAAAATTTCTCGGCTTCTATTATAAACAAATAATAGCATGACCTGTACGTGGTATTTGGCAATAATACCGGCTCGTAATTGGACAATTTTGAAATATCACTCGCGGTATTATTGCCAAATACCACTACAAGTCATGCTATTATGGTGTAAACGGATTGTATAATAATATACCCGCCGATTCGCAACGTTTTACTGTTTTTATTGGTATTTAATTTACATCTTTCTCGTTTGTACGTTCAACTCCGTTCAACTCTAATCAGGTCTACAGTTTAGCTCAACAATGAACAGAACGCAGTCATGTGACCAATAACTGACCAATGCCTGAATGACGTGTGTAAATCCCTCCATATTTGGTTTTTAAAAGAAAATCAGACAGATTTACCTCTTAGAGATAAGAAAAACAAAACAAGGAAAAGAACGTGCTATAAAAGTAAATGAATTGAAGAAAAAATAGGACCGTCAGCGTGAAGGTCACAACTGCGTTGCTGTACAGAAGAAAAAGCCAGACTGCCAACTGTTTTAGTTTATTGTTTTTGGGAATACAGGACGTTTAATGTTACAAAAACAAAAAGTTCAGTAATATCTAAGTATCTAGTAGTATCCATTATAAATAATGAAATCTATTGATTTGGTAGTTCGTACATATCCTCGCTGACCGTCGTACAAATTAACTAGTCTAGCTAGTTTTGACTCATTAAACAGAGGTCCATTCAGCTAAGAAATTTTTAATCATATAAACGCGATCAGATCGAGTTAATTAAGAAATTTTTAATCATAAACGCAATCAAAGGGTTATATAACTGTTA